>JXTC01000132.1:304541-332874 GCA_002914845.1 Trema orientale | reverse complement strand
AGATAAGGATGGAATTTTTTTTCTCTCTTATGCGTGTACAACTCAAAAAATAATAAGAGTATTTTGTTTCCAAATTTAAAATATATGGAATTAACAATATAAATTAAATAGATAATTTTAATAGGATGAAAAGTTTTTTCTCTTTGATAGGAAATTTTTTTTTTACACGTTAAAATCCCCTCCATTATGCGTGTATAAAAAAAATATGTTGACTATCACATGGTTTTAAATATTTTAAAACCTAATTGGAAACTATTCTACACATTAATAGACAAGAGAAAAGTTCTCTTACTCATATATGTCGTACTTTGATAATTTCTTTAATAGGATAAAATAGTTTTTCCTATTTGAAATTATATGGCAATTAATGTTAAATTAATTGGCCAATTTTATCAAATGAAAAAGGGACCTATGCGTGTATATGATGAGGAAAAAGATGGAAATTTTTTTTAATAGCATTACACGTCAAAAACAAAGCCAGAGACTTAATTTAGTAGGCTTTAACGTGAAAAAAAAATTTTTTAGAGCAGAGAGAAATTTTTTTTTGACGTGTAGAGTTGCTTTTACCTTTTCTTTAGTCTTCATGTATTTGCTATCTGATGTGTTGAGACAAATAGCAAGCATTTTCACAGAGTGTTTGACAAAAAAAAAAAAATAATAAGATTGTGACTATTAGAAGCCCACTCTCCAGTTCATTGGTGTCGAGGCTTGGTGAGGAAGATCGTGGTATCATAGCCAAGAAAAAGATACAACCTCATCATCAGGAAAAGAAGAAAATTACAAGAAAGGTTTGTTCTTACTTTTCTTTGTAATAGTTTTTATAACTCTGACATGTGTGTAAAAATTTTGATTTTTACACCTACCACCTTCCGCTGCACCATATGATGGTTTCCAACAGCAATAAGGTTGAACTAATAAAATAATATTATTATGTCTTTTAGCAATATCTAAAATCCATCTCATGACTTGAAAAGTTTTACGTTTAGGGTCTTATAAGATGGTGTTATGCCAAATACAAAGGAATAATGACCACAAAAAAAAAAAAAAAACTCTTGAGTTTTAGCTTTTTAGTAAAAACTAATCTAATTTTTTATTTCTGCCAACAAACTAATACCCCTGACATTTTAAATGTCCACAAATGCGTATCATGAGTGAGTAAAAAGACTAAAATACCTTTTATTAACTTATTAAGAACATTTAAACAATAATTATTTAGGTTTTCTTTATTAATATCTTGTTTTTTTGTTTCTATTATTAAAACTAAAAAAAAAAAAACTAATTATAAAATGATTTCAATAATACATATTACTGTTTGAAATGTTTTTAATTGATTAATGATGGGCAATTCAATTATTTTTACTATTGAATACACTTAATTAGGCTATGTAGAGTACACATTTGCATACATTTAAAATGTCAGCGTATTAATTTGTATAAAAATTTTGGTTAGTTTTTGCAGAAAAGTGAAAAAAAGCATGACAATTTTTGTTATTATCCCAATATACTAAGGCTTCATTTGGTGTGCAGAATAGAATTAGACTATTTTAAATAATTGGATTGGATCGGATCAGATAGAATAATATAAGATTATAGTCTAATCATATTCCATATTTAGTAGGCTACTTTTTGTTAAGATATGATTATCATATGTATTTCATAGTTTTAAACTAGAGAACAATTTTGAGGTTTGATTATTAGAAAAATATTATTTTTAAAAATTAATTTAGAAAAATACCATTTTTTAAATTCAATTCTGTAAAAAATCATTTTCAAACACTTATTTACAAAATACCACTTTTAAAAATATTTTGAAAGTACCACTTTTAAAAAAATATTTTGAGAGTACCACTTTTAAAAAAATATTATGAAAAATACCACATCAAAACTTAATTTTGGAAAAATAACATTTTTTTAGAAAAGTTTTTGCAAAAATTAATAAAACTATTTTAGTTACAATATAAATGTGTTATTAAAAGTGATACCCTTTTATAACATTTTTCTTATGTTATCAGAAGTCTATTTTATAACATTTCTTTGATGCACATAATATTTAACTGTGCTATTAAAAGTCACAAATTCTTTTAAAAACTTTCTAAATGTTATAATATTAATGATAACGCTTTTAGTATTGTAATCGTTCGGTAAACAAAATAACTCTACAAGCTTGTATATCAATTTATAATTGAAGTTCATAACAAGTTCGAGCTTACACTAATAAGGGTAATTCATATAGTTATCCTACAATAAATGTATTTATCAAGTATCTAAAAAAAAAAAAAAAAAAAACCTAAGGAATACAACACTCTTGCGAATCCAAGATAGTGGCATTTTTTTTCTTCAACTTTGCAAAGTTTCCTCTTCTTCCTCTCGACCATAGATATCAACCTAATGAAAGAAGATTAAAAAAATGGATAAGATTGTAAATGATACTTATCAAAACAACAAGCTAGAATTGAAGGCAGATCACTCTAAATTGCATGATTATAACTATGATTAACATAACCATCTTTATGAATTTCCTTTGCAATAGACAGAAGCCAAAAAAAATAAAAAAAACATATGTACGTATATAATTTAGCAGTACTCTGCCTTTTGAAAACGATTATAAATTGTCTACAAGCGTAAATAATACAAGAAAAAGAAAATGAACCTACTTCAACATCAAGCATATGTATAACCTAAAAATTTTAATAAATAGTCACTAATTAAAATATTAAGTCATAAATAATATAATAATTATATAATATTATTATTTGTTTTAGAAAATTTTAAAAATTTCAGTTTTTCAGAAAAAATGATACTAGTTCAAAAACGACAGTTTTTGTAAAAGTTTGTAAAAGTAATTTTAATTATAAATCCCACAGTTTTATGATCACCATTAGACATAGATTGTTAATGAAGTTTATTAAAAACAAACCAGGCATGATTATTAGCAGTCTCACAATTTAGCACACTAATTATACAGACTGAGTCCGTGAAACTGGCCCTTCAGTATTTAATACAAGTGAAGAAAATAAACAATACTATCTTACACACTTACTAACAAATCAAGAGAAAAGTTGTTCCTCACTGATCTGCTCCTGAGTTTCTGAAGTTACCCTTAGCACTACCTGAGAAGGAGAATAGGGGGAGTGAGCATGAAATACCTAGTAGGATATCCAATTACCTTTTTGGGAAAACGTACATTAATCCATTATTACATTGTTACTTGAAAGTAACTCTAAAATAACTCTACTTTTAGTGCATTTCTCAATTGTCTCTCACTTATACTAATTAAGCAAATGTGACATATTACGCAGTCTCATTCATTCTAGATGGTCGCCAAAGACTTTATTAAATAGAGGCTTTGTAAACAGATCAGCAAGGTTCTTTGTTGTGCCAATCTTACTCACTTGAATGTCTCCTCATTTAACAATATCTCTCAATAGGTGATATTTCCTTTCAACGTTTTTTCCTCTGGATTGCATAATCATTTTAAAGTTAGAGTAATCGTGTCAATTTTGAATAATCATGTCAAATAGATCATAATATAATTCGTGATACATTTATTAAATAGGTTACATGTGTCATGTCGTGTTACACATATATTAATCGTGTTGTGTTCGGATTTAAGTTTTTGACACGTTTATTAATCGTGTCGTGTTCGAATTGGGGTGTTATTGTGTTATATCGTAATTGTGTCGACCCGAATATGACATGATAACACATATTGCTAGCCTATTCTAGGTACCACTTCAACATCTGTTAGGAAGTTGCGAAGCCAGACAGCTTCCTTAGCTGCTACACGAGTGGCTACATATTTAACTCCCATAGTGGAGTAAGCAATACGGGCTTGTTGGACACTCCTCTAAATACTGGCTCCACCTCTTAAGGTAAACAGTAATCTCGAGGTTGACTTTCTAGAGTCGTTATCAGATTGAAAATTCAAACTGGTATAACCTATTAGGGTGACTTTCTAGAGCCCTTATCATTTTGAAAATCCGAATTGTTATAACCTATTGGGGTTAAGTCTTCTCCAAAGTACACAAGCATATAATTTCTAGTTCTTTTAAAGTACTTTAGAATATAGTTGATAGGATTCCAATGTTCGGGTCTTGAATTAGATTCATAACAATTTACAATCCCTACAACATAACAAATATCTAGTCTAGTGCAAAGCATGGCATACACGAGACTTCCTATTGTGGAAGCATAGGACACTGTTCTTATCAGCTCTTCTTCTTCTAGTGTCTTTGGACAAAGGTCCTTAGACAAAGCAATTACTTTAAAATAGGTGTTAAATCTTTCTTAGAATTTTGTATTGCAAACCTAACCAGTATTTTGTTTATATATGAAACCTGTGACAAAGCTATACGCCTATGGTTTGTGTCTTTAAGAATCTAGATTTCTAGAGTATAAGAGGCTTCACTGATATCTTTCACATAAAACTATTGTGCTTACCTGACTTTTGTAGACGACATCATCCCCACATAATTCCCAATTATCAAAATGTCATCAACATATAAAACAAGAAAAATCACGTTATTTCCCTGAATTCTTTTACAAACACAAGGCTTATCTATGTTTTGCTCAAAACCATAACTCTTAATAGCTTGATTAAAATGTATATTCTAAGAATGCAAAAGGCTTGTTTGAGTCCACAAATAGATCATTTAAGCTCATAAACTTTTTGTTCCTGACCCTTTTCAATGAATCCTTCTGGCTGTATCATATAGATACTTTCGTCAGGACTCCCATTCAAAAAGACAATCTTGGCATCCATTTGCCAAATCTGGTAATCAAGGAATACAACTCCAGATAATAGAATATGAATAGACTTGATCATAGCAACAAGAGAAAAAAATTTCTCATAGTCAATCTCTTCTCTCTAATAGATGACCAGACTTACAGAAAGTCTTCAATTAATAAAATATCTAATTTTATTAATTTTTGAGCTAAGGTTGAAATGATCCACGCTCCTATAGCTCCTCAAGCTAGTATTCACTCCTCTATATAATAAAGTTGTGGATTCCATATTTATAAGCATATGTTCCCAGTGCCCATAATAATTCATTACCAAATACCAAGGTCTAGAACATCAATTTCTTGATCCGTACGAGCTCAAATATCTCAAATAATACAAGTTATATAAATACGGGCTCATCACTTATTTCAGGATTAAGAAAGATATATATTAATTGTCATGTTTGTAAGAATATATTCTTATCAAAGGCATTTATTACAAGAATATATTTCACATGGTACTTATTCAATGTTTACATACTAAGACTTTTTGCATATAGTCACACTAATATAGATTAAGACAAACTATAAATACACAAAGTCTTGTAACATGATCCAAGAAAAGTGTCTAGCTTCTCTTATTAGTTATAAACAATCTTATTTGATTTAATTAGAGAAAATATGCCTTAATTTTTATAAACAACTTTATTAAAATTTCTCTAATGAATAAATCATGGTATGTTTTGATATTTACTATTGCACTAATAATCAAAATATTATTATAAATACTATGCACAAAATATCCCTTTATTAAATATCCAAAAGCATTCCATAAATATTCATAAATAATAAACACTTTTTGTGTATAATCCTAACAATCTCTCACTTATACAAAAAGTAATTTATTACATCTTTCACATCCCTAAACCTATAAGGTGACCCTTTAAGCTCTTGCCAGGTAGTGGTTTAGTCAATGGATCAGCTAGGTTAACTTTCGACTTAATTTTGCACAGTCACTTTTCCTCAATCAATTATATCTCGAATGAGATGATAATTCTTTTCAATTTGATTTGCTCTTTTGTGGCTTCTAGGTCCCTTTGAGTTGGCAACTACTCAGTTGTTGTCACAGTATAGAGTCAATGATTGACTAACATCATGAACCACTTATAAATCCATTAAGAATTTCCAAAGCCAAATAGCTTTCTTAGTAGCCTCACAAGCAAGCATATATATTCAGTTTCCATAGTGGAGTTAACAATACAATTTTGCTTCATATCCCTCCAAATAATAGTGTCTCTACCAAGAGTAAAGATAGAACCAGAAGTTGACTTTCTGAAGTTAAGATCTAATAGAAAATCAGAATCCATTAACCAATAGGAGTAAGGTCTTGTCCATAGTACACAAGCATATAGTCTCTAGTTCTCCGAAGACATTTTAGAATATGCTTGGCGACTACCCAATGTTCTAGTTTAAGGTTTGGTTGGAATCTACTAACAATTCCCACTACAAAGCATATATCAGATCTAGTGCATAACATGGTATACATGAGACTTACCACTACCGAAGCATATGGTATCCTCTTCATGTCTTCTATCTCTTTTACATTCTTAGGAGATTGCTACTTTGACAGTTTAACTTTATGTGGAAGGCAATAACCCTTTCTTAGAGTTTTCCATGTTAAATCTAGCTAAGATTTTATCTATATAAGAAGCTTGTCATAAACCTATAGACCTGTTTTTCCTATCACAAATGATTTAGATTCCTAGTACATAGCTAGTCTCACGAAGGTCTTGCTGAAATTCCAAAATTGGTTTCGAAAAATAATTTTATGGAAAACACTTTTTGCTGTTTTATAAACAAATCAAGAATGCAGTGGAATTGGCATTTTAAAATTTTTCTTGAAACTTTGCAAAACAAAGTATAGAATCGTTAATCTAACATAAATCAATTCATAGATCTTAGTTAGATAGAATCTGGAAATGCTTCATAACTATTGAGCCTTTCTATCTATTCTATGGAGCCCATCGAATGATCTAGTGTGTGGGCATATTCTTGAATCACAATGAAAGATGAGCAGAATATTCTGGAAGACGCTTCTTCTTCTCTTTGATTGCATGTCTATGACCATGGGTATCTCTTCCTCAGTGACCATGAATGAACACAGGATTTCTCCCATGGCAGGTCGGCTCTCTCTCTCTCTCTTTTTTCTGTGTCACGTATGAAGCACAGTTACTGTACTATGAGTGTTGTGTAAAACTACAAACAAGGCTTAGGAGAACTTTTCTCTTAAGTACTAGAGAGGTATAAAATCTATTGGGCTCAACTGACTATTCAATTAGTATTAGGCTATGTGTGAGCTAGACATGGGACCTTATAGATCCAAATAGTCTAACCCCAATGGGCCAACAATACACAGTCATAATTAACTCTTAATTATGACTAGGCCTTATCCATTAATATTAGGACAGTCCACTATAGGCTAAATATTGCACTCTTAGACTAAATGTCATATATAATCTGTGAAGTTGATTAACGTTTTAATTAACTTGATCCATTTGGCATATACTATACGTGCAGATATACCTTCGATACAATGCCGTACTAGGGAGGTGAAATTATCGTATTACCTCTCTAGTACATATTTACCTTTGAGTTGTCATTTTTTATCTAATGGATAATAATTGACTATAGTGTTTGTAACTATCCATACAAATACAGTCGAATTCACAAAAAAAAATACCGAGTGCCTGGTTTTTACTATCCAAGTACTCGAAAAAACTCAAAGTGATATTGTATGTATGATGTCCAAATCATGAAGGGTGTACTCGTATATTCAGAAATCTTATCTTCCAAGTTACCGGAGTTTGAACCATAGAACGGAACTAGTCTTTTAGTAAGTCAAAAAGATAAAACTCATGAAAGCAAGTCCGACAATCACTATGATTATGATAATCTTGCAATAGTGGTAGATTAGTAAAAGATAGAATATTGAGTTATGGCACTTAACATCAAATTCTACTTTTAATTGGTCCAGTTCAATGCACTTATAACTTTCTTATAGTGCACTAGTGTTTCTATCCAAAGTTAGAAACTTTAATGATCAATCTCGTTGAAATAACCAACACTATATTCTGTGACCAAATAAAGTATTTTATCTTTATTTGCAGAATGTGAATATTCATTTAGACATAATGAAATAAAGAATTTAATCTACTATATACGAACACTTAATACGAATAATTCTTTATTACTTATTAGTAGTCATGAAAATTTTTATATGTTTGCATAATAGAAAATATAAATAGCATATGTATATATTGTAGGTAAATTGGCCTAACACTTAAGAAAAATCATACATGCATGTAAATATGGAAAACACATGATCTCACCATGAATGCAATGGAAAAGTTAGCAGATTTAGGTTTTAAAATTTTTACATGAAAATAGTTTTCATAATTATAGAACATGCATATATCATATACAGGATCATGTATAACATAAATCAAATCTAGATACATAAACCCTAGAGATGAGATTAGGGTTTACCTCGTTTAGCGTGCTCCTTTTTGATCTCCGTGTTGATGGTGATCAAATCTCCAACCCTAGATCGTCTTGTCTATGCTCTTGCTCTTAGTTGATGAGATGAGTGGGCACTAAGTTGAATCCTCTGTCGGAGAACGATTAAGAACACCTTCTTGATCCTTTGGAACACCAAGACGTGAGATGAGAGTGTGAGGTTGCAGGAAACTTTTTCTCTCTCACTTAGCCTAAGGGTGGCCGAATTCTCTCTCTCTCCCTATGCCTTATGCGTGTAGCACTCTATGTGTTACTGGACAACTTTTTTCTCTAATATATCTTATATATATGGGGCCCAAAACTGCTAACCCTAGTCCAATTAGGATTGGGCTTGTTCTCCAATTTGGGCTTTTAGTGTATTTTTATAAATATGTCAAACTCATGAAACTTATCTATAAAAATACCAACTTCTGTGTAGAGTCATTATTTTACATAGTTTCACGAAACTAATTTCACAAATACCACCAACTAATTAATGAGCTTTGTTGAGTTAGACAAGAGACCTAATAGATCCAAATATTCTAAGCTTCAATAGTATGATAAATACATAATAACTCTTATTATGGTATTTATGTAAATACTATTAGTAAAGGGGACATTCCACTAAAGGCCCAATACTGTACTCTTAGATTAGATGTCATGCCTTTTATAGAGATTTAATCAACTAGCCTTGATTAATCGATCCATCTAGCATATTCTATACCACATATAGAATCCCTATACAATGGCGTAGTTGGATAGGTGAAATTACCGTAATACCCTTCCAATACATATTTAACTTTAAGTTACCATCTTTTTTTCAAGGAATAATTTTGTCGATAATTTTGTTCTCAATGGCCATTTAGACAAAATTATCAACCAATTCACAAAATACTAAGATCTTAGATTAAATTATTCCATGAATCTTGAAAGAACCTAAAGTGGCATTAATGTATAGTGTCCTTAACTATTTGGTGTTCCCATCAATTCATAAACCATAACCTCTAATATGCCAGAGTTCGCCTCTTATTTCATTGAGGCTAGTTTTTTAACACATCAAAAGGCTATAACCTACGAAAGTAAGTCTTGTCAAATATCAAAGATTAAGATCTACATGCTAAGAGCTAGTTTGTGGTAATATAAGAATTGAGTTATAGTACTCCAATTCTTTATATTACTTGGTCCTGTTCAATACACATAACTTATTTATATTGTACTAGTGTTTCTATCAGAAGTTAGACACTTCAATGATTTGAGACACATTATTCCCATTGAAATAGACAAACACTACAATCTTTAGTAAATAAAGTATTCTATCTTTATTTACAGATTTTGAACTAATTCATTTAGACTTAGATAAAGAAACAAGTCTCTCCATAATTAACACTTAATCATGTTTGTTTCTTTATACACAAATAAAGTCATGGAATCTTTTTCAGATAAATAAACTATTCAACAGAGACAGTTTAATCTAGCAAATATCATAATTACATATAAGAGAAAGTTGTTTATACCAAAGGGTAAAATTAGAATTCTGCTTTTTAGGACAAATATCCCAACATAAAATTGGGACATAATATGGAATTTATTAACAACAAATAGATAACACTTAAATCCAATAAATTTTATTTAAAATGCCTAACAAATAAACTATTTCTGGGGCTTATTCCCAACAGGTCTTTCCTATCAAATTGCATTGCAAACTATAATTTACTAGTTGTCATTACGACTATATTGTTTCTAATAAGTAAAATGTCATTTACATAAAGTACCAGAAATACCGATTTGCTATTTTCCATCTTCTTATAGACACAAGATTCGTCTACAACTTGATCATATCTATAAGACTTAATAGCTTAATCAAATCTTATATTCCATAATCTATATCTTGCTTTAGTCCATAAATAGACTTCTGCAAGAGACAGACATTTTTCTCATGGCCCTTTTCCATAAAATCATCTAGTTGCACTATAAGACGCTCTCGTCAAGATTTCCATTCAAAAATATAGTCTTGACAGCCATTTGCCAAATCTTATAATCGACGGCCGCAGCTGTGGATAAAAGAATACGAACAAGCTTTATCATAGCAATGGGAAAGAAGGTTTTCTTATAGTCGATTCCTTCTTTCTGGGTATAACCCTTTGCTACAAGCTTGCTTTGAAGGTCTGAACCTTCCTGTCTATTCCTCTTTTTCTATTGTAGACCCATTTGCACCCTATGGGTTTTACTCCTTCGGCTGGATCCACAAGTTTCCAGAAATGATTAGAGTACATAGACTCTATCTCAGATTTCATGGCCTTTTGCTATGACTTGGCATCAACATCCTTCATAGCTTCATCATAGGTGGAGGGATCCGCGTCCAAACTTTCATGGATAGTCTGGAATAATTCACATTACCATCTTTCAGGTTGTCTCACAACCCTCAAACTACGACGAGGCTGTGGAGGATTTTAGGATATTTCAGTGCCTAGTTATTGTTGTACTATGAGTTGACTATTTTTTTCTGTAGGAAATGGTTTACTAGCTGGTGGTTCTTACTGTAGAACCGCTGGATTTGTAACTTGAGTCCCATGTGAAACTTGTTGCTATAAAACCACCTTTTGTATTGAAGTCTTGTAGTTCTCCTGTATGACATCATCTCATCAATCACATGTATTCAATATTTGGAACATCTGTGGTTGAAGTCTCCTTAGTGATTTCTTTAATAATTACTTTGTTCTCAGGCTTGTAATTTTTCATATGGTCCTTTTCTAAGAAGGTTACATTTGTGCTAACAAATATCTTGTTATTAGTTAGACTATAAAAGAAACAACTTCTCGTATCTTTGGTAACCCACAAAAATGCAAGCCCCAGAATGTGATTCCATTTTGCTTGTATGTTTCTTCAATACATGAGTAGGAAATCCCATATACAAAGATGATGCAAATTAGATTTGTGACCAATCCATAACTTATGTAGATTCTTAGGAAAAGATTTAGATAGAATATTGTTCAAAATATAGATTGCAGTTTGTATTGCATATCCCCAAAACAAAGTTGGGAAATATGAGTAGCTAATCATGGAACGAACCATGTCTAATAAGATCTGTTTTTCCTTTTAGTAACACCATTCTACTGTAGTGTGTTACGTGCTATGAGTTGAGAAATGATTCCATAATCTGCTAAGAATTCTGTAAATTCTGCTGAAAGATATTCACCACTACGATCTGAACGTAGTGATTTTAGTGACTTTCCTAATTGTCTTTCAGCCTCATCTTTGAATTTTTTGAGCATGTCAAAAGTCTCTAACTTTCTATGTGTCAAATATACATAGCCATGCTTAGAGAAATCATTCGTAAATGTAATGAAATATTCGTAGCCTCCCCTTGCCTATATATTGATTGGAGAACATACACTGATGTGCACCAATTCTTTGCATTATATAGCTCTAGTATAGAAAAGAGACGTTTACTCATTTTTCCTTCTAGACCTGATTCACATGTTGGTAATAGTTTGACCTTTAAGTGACTCAAAGGTCCTTCCTTAACAAGCCTTTAGATCCTATCTAGATTGATATGACCAAAAGGGAGGTGCCATAGATAGGTATCATTTTTTGAATTCTTTAATTTCTTAGTTGCTCTTTCATCTTCTATTCTTTCAGTGTCATTTAATGAGGAAAACTTGATTGTACAAAATAAAGATTATTTGATTCCCATCTATAACAAATAACTTTATTATTAGAAATTGTTGGGATATTTGTCCTAAAAAGTAGAATTCTAATTTTACCCTTTGGTATAAACAACTTTCTCTTATATGCAATTATGATATTTGCTAGATTAAACTGTCTCTGTTGAATAGTTTATTTATCTGAAAGGGATTCTATGACTTTATTTGTGTGTAAAGAAATAAACATGATTAAGTGTTAATTATGGGGAGACTTTTTTCTTTATCTAAGTCTAAATGAATTAGTTCACAATCTGTAAATAAAGATGGAATACTTTATTTATTAAAGATTGTAGTGTTTGTCTATCTCAACGGGAATGATGTGTCTCAAATCATTGAAGTGTCTGATTTCTGATAGAAATATTAGTATAACATAAATAAGTTATGTGTATTGAATAGGACCAGGTAATATAAAGAATTGGAGTACCGTAACTCAATTCTTATATTACCACAGACTAGCTCTTAGCATGTAGATCTTAATCCTTGATATTTGACTGGACTTGCTTTCGTAGGTTATAGCCTTTTGAAGTGTTAAAAGACTAGTCTCAATAAAATAAGAGGCGAACTCAGGCATATTGGAGGTTATGGTTTATGAATTGATGGGAAGACCAAATAGTTAAGGACACTATATATTAATGCCACTTTAGGTTCTTTCAAGATTCATGAAATAATTAAATCTAAGATCTTAGTATTCACTTTGTGAATTGGTTGATAATTTTGTCTAAATGGCCATTGAGAACAAAATTATCGACAACGTTATTCCTTGATAGAAAGATGGTAACTTAAAGGTAAATATGTGTTAGAGAGATATTACGGTAATTTCACCTTTCTAACTACGGCATTTTATAGGGATTCTATATGTGGTATAGAATATACTAGATGGATCGGTTAATCAAGGCTAGTTGATTAAATCTCTATAAAAGGCATGACATCTAATCTAAGAGTACAGTATTGGGCCTTTAGTGGACTGTCCCCTTTACTAATAGTATTTACATAAATACCATAATAAGAGTTGTTAGGTATTTATCATACTATTGGAGCTTAGATTATTTGGATCCATTAGGTCCCTTGTCTAACTCAACAAAGCTCATTAATTGGTTGGTGGTATTTGCGAAATTAGTTTCTTGAAACTATGTAAAATAATGATTCTACACAGAAGTTGGTATTTTTATAAATAAGTTTCATGAGTTGGACATATTTATAAAAATACTCCCAAAGCCCAAATTAGAGAACAAGCCCAATCCTAGTTGGACTAGAGTTAGCAGTTTTGGGCCCCATATATATAATATATATGAGAGAAAAAACTGTACGGTAACACATAGAGTGCTACACGCATAAGGCACAGGGACAGAGAGACAATTCGGCCACCCTTAGGCTAAGTGAGAGAGAAAATTTTTCCTACAATCTCACACTCTCATCTCACGTCTCGGTGTTCTAAAGGATCAAGAAGGTGTTATTGATCGTTCTCCAACAAAAGATTCAACTTGGTGCCCACTCACCTCATCAACCAAGAGCAAGAGTATAGACAAGAAGATCTAGGGTTGGAAATTTGATCACCATCAATAAGGAAATCAAGAAGGAGCATGCTATAAGATGTCAACCTTAATCTCATCTCTAGGGTTTATGTATCTAAATTTGATTTATATTATACATGATTCTGTGTATGATATATGCATGTTCTATGGTTATGAAAACTGCTTTCATGTAAAAATTTTAAAACCTAAATCCACTAATTTTTTCGCTGCGTTCATGATGAGATCATGTGTTTTCTATATTTGAATGTATGTATGATTTTTTTTTAAGTGTTAGGTCAATTTATCTACAGAAATAATATCATCCAATGAAACATTATTACCTTGTCTTTTCAAGCATCCAACTGAAATCAAATTTTTTATTAAAATTAGGAATATAATAACAATCCTTCAAAACCAAATTTCTAGAATGTTCAAAACAAATTTTGATATCTCTTATCGCCATTATAGATACTGAAGCTTCGTTCTAAGCTGAAGGTTAGGTTCTCCTTCGCCAATACACCTTTTCTTTCTAAAACCCTGCAAGGAATTACAAACATGATTAGTTGCTCCTGAATCTATGATCTAAGAATTAATAGAATCTGACAAAATAACATATTTTTAAGAAAAGTACACTATCTTTTTTTTCCTTATAGACACATGAGAAGGTAGGCCCATATCTTTGGTCTTCCTTTTCCTGTGTGGTTGTCCTAGTATTTTCAAAATTGCTCGATCAAAGCCATCATCCTACAATTCGTCTATATTATCAATCTTTTCTGCCACACTGTCAAAAATGACCTTCATGTTGACGATATCATCCACACTATTTTGATTCCAAATTATTTTTGATTTTACTTTTAGATATCTTCCTCAACATGTCCAAAATAACCAACACCAGTGTTGACATAATTAATAATACTCATGGCCTTTCTCTCAAAAAAAGAGTTGTAGCTATTAATAGTTTTAACTGCCCTCTCCAATTTCTTGTTTAGCTGATACAAGTCAGGGATTGTCTTCGAGACTACGTCTCAAGTAGCTGATGTAAAGCCTATTAAGGTTAATGACGTAATCAACCATCATGCTCTTCAGTAACTTATTCGAGTTATGGAATTTGAGAAAATTGAATTTCCTTCTTCAGTACAGTCTTTGGTAAGGGAAGGCGGACATGGAGTAGAATAATAGCTATTTTCTAGTCCCGTTCCAATCAGTGAAAAACTTTTCAGGAAGCATTGTAGATATGGTACTTGAAAAAAATAAAACATGTAAAAGTAAATGTCACAAATGACTTTTGAATAAAATCCTACATGATGTATGAATGCAAATCTAGATGCAGTTACCTATAAATACTATATTTTTTTTCAACAATAATCTAAACTTGAATGTAGATAAGCATCCTAAGCGAAAGATATATTCAATTCTAGTTAAACTAGGACCCTCCTAATTATTAATAACTATCAAAATATCTCATATTTAATTATTAATAACAACTGTTTATGTGGTCATTAGAACCTATTAATAAAACTCCAAGGAGGAATATTATTAAGTCTAACTTAGGTGTATAACCATTGTTTAAACTCTAGTAAATGTTTGCAATTTAATGTTACCTAAGGATAATCACAAATGATAAGCTTCCAGATTTTTATCCGAAGAAATTCAATCTAGAAAATAATTTCTGTATAGTCTCCTAAGGGTGATCATATATAGAAACCTAATTAATAGATTTATGATGGAAACTGTAGGTCTTAATCCAGTAAGTCTTCTTCAACTCAATTTATTTAATTAATTATGGGATTTAATATGATTTATCAAGT
Source organism: Trema orientale (assembly GCA_002914845.1). NCBI lineage: Eukaryota > Viridiplantae > Streptophyta > Magnoliopsida > Rosales > Cannabaceae > Trema > Trema orientale. Next base: position 317,574 of record JXTC01000132.1, on the reverse strand, counting down.
TATCTAAATCCAATTAGATACTCTAAATCGTAATTAATATGCATGACATTATGATAATATCTGGGTGCTCCTTATTCTATATAGCGTGTTATCAAAAATAGATTTACAAGGATAATCACATATTAATTGTAATAAATAAATAAAGTATTAAATGATATATCATATAGCCATGATTGCCCTAGAATCTTAAATTACAAAATTTAGAATTAAATTGATAACCTTTATCTTCAAATCTTCCAATTTCGCAATCTCTGTAGTCTCCAATATTTTTTCTACAAAATCTGTTATTGGTAATACAAATATTCAATACATACAAATTTAGAAAAATGTTATGTTTTCTGTTTAAAAAGTATTTCCTTATTTAAAAAACAAATCTAGAATAATTCAAAACTTAAAAACAATATCTTTTCATAAAAGATATCAATTTGAATTAAATGACCTAGATATCTCTTGAATTTTAAATAATTAAAAAATTTACCATAAATAAGATATTTAGCAAAATCTCTTAATTATCTCTAAAAAAATATATATTTACCTAAAATTTCAAAAATAGCCAATTTCTTTTTTCAAAATTAAGTAACTATTAGATAATTCAAAGTAGGAAACAATTATTTTTTAAAAAAAGTAAATATCTAAAATCATATTTTAAAAATATAATTTATATATTTATTACACCAAAGTAAAAAATATATATATTTTAATTGAGAGGAGTCGGGAGAGGGAGGGGACGCACGCTGGCGCCCCAGGGTGGCCGCCCTTGCAGATGGCTCTAGCATGCTCCGTGCGCCACCTTAGGGCATGCCTAGGCCATGCCCCTCCCACCATTACCCTAGTTCTTTTTTTTAAAAAATAAAACAGAAAAATAAAAATGCAAAAAGAAAAATAAGAAAATTCAAAACTCTCCTGCATCTTTTTCTTCCTCCATTATTGGTCCTTCAGGCTTTTCCACTATTGTTGTTCTTCCAAGAAATGACATAAACTTAGATTCACAATTTTCTAGAACATGAAAAATACAAATCTTAAAAAAGTATCAAGGAAAAAAATATGGTGATGATATACCGCCCTCCTTGTTACAATCCCAATAGAAAGATTACACCATAAAATTCTATAACTATGGCCAAAGTTTATAAAACTAATAAATCAATAAACCATCCATAAAATAAAAAAAAAATTGATATCAATTCATCATCATAAGACAAAATCAATTAACCGTTCATAAAAACTCAGAGTTCCAAACCCATCTAAAAATAAAAAACGTACATATATAAATTGAACGATCAAGAACGAACTAAAGAAAAGGATTTACAGTAAATAGACCATAAAAAAAACTGTAACTCTAGTACCAATTGTTGGTTATAATTTACGAAAAATATAACAAAATTAAAGATGAGCGAAAGTATAGAAAACCTTTTAGGATTTTTGTTATGGTCTAAATATATACAATAGGATTGTACCTCAACTAATGAGTCTTTATTCCTAAGCACCAAGCTTGAAACTGCAGAAATGTATGGGCACCTCGATCTTAATTAACTCCAAGTAAGAATCCAATAACTCCAGTAGTTTCTAATGGTAGCTCCAAGAATTTCTTTCTCTTACTTTTCTCTTAGTTTTCTGTGTAGCTGCCAAACTAATGTTACAGTCAAAGCTGAAAATACCACAATAAAGTGGGGGGAGGGGGGAAGGGAAGAAGCCTTTAATATGCTCCTCCCCTTAGGGGAATTTCGGACAGCTCTAGGGGCTATGTGCTGGCCGAAAATCACTGCTATTTTGGCCCACCTCTTAGTCCGGCCTTTTTTCTCCCTTTTGTATATTTGCACATCAAACCTTTTTTCACTCAATTTGATGATCTCATGCAGCCCAAGATATTGGAATAGGCTGGAGGACCCAAATAGACCTATTTAATTCAAGCTCCAGTAGATAAAGACCCAGTTCTAATAAACTCTTAATACAAATGGGTTTGTACTGCTAGTTATGGACTAATTCTACTAAAGGTCCAAACTGCACTCTGGAGTTAAATAAATATTGCAAGATACTTTATAATTAAAAGTATGTCCATTAGATAATTAACATTTGTATGTAAATTTCCACATGAACACGGATAATTGTAGCTAGGAAAAATTACCGTTTTACTACTCTAATTATATCTTTCAATTCCTTTATACAAGACTATATCTAATAGATGACCAAACATACAAAAAGTTTTCAATTAATAAAGTATCCACTTTTATTAATTACTTAGTAAAGATTTAAATCATCCAAGCTCCTGTAGCTCCTCAAGGCAGTATTCACTTCTCTACATAAAAGAGTTATGGATTCCATATCTATAAGCATATGTTCCTAATGCCCATAATAATATATTACCAAAATGCTAGGGTCTAGATCATCAATTTCTTGATATGTACCTTTTAACATCTCAAATAATATAAGTTGGGTTCATCATTTATTTCAGGATTAAGAAAGACATGCGTTAATTATTAAGTTTATGAGAATATGTTCTTGTCAACGATACTTATTACAAGAATATATTCCACGTGGTTCTTGTTCAATATTTACACACTAAGACTTTTTGTACATGGTCACATCAATATAGATTAAGACACACTATAAATGTACAAAGTCTTGTAATACGATCCAAGAGAAGTATCTAGCTTCTCTTACTAGTTATAAACAATCTTATTTAATTTAATTAGAGAAAATATGACTTAACTTTAATAAACAACTTTATTAAAATTTCTCTAATGAATAAATTATGGAATCTTTTGGCATTTACTATTGTACCAATAATTAAAATATTATCACAAATACTATGTATAAAATATCTCTTTATTAAATATCTAAAATATTCAATAAATATCCATAAATAATTTAAAAAATTTTGGGCATAATCTTAATACCAATAATTTAACATTTATACTCACAAATACCTTGTTCTCTTCAACATTATAGAAATAATACCCTAAGGTTTGTTTTGGATATCCAATGAATAGGCAACGATCTGATCGTGATTGAAACTTTGTTATTTTTCCTTTTAACACGTATGTATGACAACCCCAAATTCGAAGGTGGTTTAAACTAGGCTGATGACCCTTCCATATTTCGTGAGTTGTTTTAAGTACTGACTTGGTTGGAACTCTATTTAGTAGATATATTGTTGTTTCCAAGGCATATCCCTAAAAAGAAACGGGTAAAGATGGATAGCTTAACATAGACCTAACCATATCCAAAAACGTTTTATTTCTTCTCTCACTAATACATTAAGTTGAGGCGTTCCTGGTGGTGTGAGCTCAGAAAGTATCCCACTGTCTATGAGATAGTCAGTGAATTCTCCAGAGAGATATTCACTACCTCGATCCGATCAAAGAGTTTTTATGTTTAAACCTAACAACTTTTCTATCTCAGCTTTGAATTCTTTAAACTTTTCAAAGGATTCAGACTTATGATGCATTAGATAAATATAACAAAATCTAGAATGATCATCAGTAAAAGTGATTAAATATACATAACCTTCCCGAGCTTGAACGTTCAAAGGCCTGTAGACATCAGTACGTATCAACTGTAAACATTGTTTGGCTCTTTCACCTTTTCCAGTAAAAAATCTCTTGGTCATCTTACCTCCAAACAAGATTCGTAAGTTGGTAATGATTTGACCTTTAATAGTTTTAAAGGTCCATCCTTTGCAAATCTTTCGATCCTGCTTAGGTTAATATGACCAAGTCCAAGATACCATAGATATGTTTCATTGTCAGTATTCATTTTAGTTTTTCTATGACTAGGTTCACTATCATCTTCAACATTATGCAATGAGAGAATATTTTGTTGTAAATAAAAGAGATTGCTAATATGTATTCGAGAACAAATAGGATCATTACTCATCAAAATGGAAATACTATTGTCAAAACAAACTGAATAACCTTGTCTTATCAAATAAGAAACAGAAATCAAATTCTATTTAAACTTTGGAATATAATTCCTTTAATCAAAGGTTATTATCCATGTCAGTAATTAATGTTTTTAATATTTACAAAAGAGTCCCCAAGTTAACTATTTTTGCCAAATATCCTTGTGGATAAATTTTCACAAAATATTCCAATTTAATTCCGATTATCACCAAATTAATTCTAGGACCCAAACTGGATATAACACTTATCCACTGTCCAAAAATCAAAAAGTTGGTTATATTGATACCCTAAGTTGTATAAACGCACCTCTTTTAATCCAAAAATGAGAAGAAAGGACAAATAAATAAAATGATAAAATGATAAACATATCCTTGTACACCATGTTTTTCGCTTAGCCTAAAATCAGGGCCAATATTCAAGCCTTCTACCTCCAGTTTTTGAAGGGCTCCATTCTATACTACCTCCATATTTTGAAGGAATCCATCTCCATACTCGAGGCAGCCTCACTACCCTTTACAGTTTACACCCGTTAATCTCTTTCAATAATAATTTTTTATAGCCTCTCTACTTTTCCATTAGTCCATTGTCTCGTACTTTACTTTTTTCAATTTACTGTTCTTGTTATTTATTATTTAATCTCGTCTAAAATCGTGTTTTCATTTGGTACTATTCACAATAGTTAAAAATTAGATTTAACAATAAGAATGAGCAGAATAACAGGGAGCGACAACTTGATGGTTGATATAAAAGATAGAAACAAAAACTAGAAACTGAAAATAACCGAGCATAAACAAATCTATTGTGTGGTAACATTGTATTGGATTATATATTTTGGACTCTTATATACGATAAAAAGTAAAAAGTAACGAGAACACTTGAATTAAAATAGACATTTACTACAAGTCTACAGAGGATGGTAGATAAGTTCTGAAGTTTGAGACCAAAGTAACATTGGTCGTGGGGTGCACACACCTTTTTATTCAAATTTCGAGTTTTAATGAGATGGCTTCTTAAGTCTTTTCCTTACTAAAAGGGTTCCTTTACTTCAATTAGGGGTACAAATAAAATCCCACAATCATAAGAGAGATTATATATAGTCCCTAAATTTGTATAAAGGTACTCTGTTGATCAATAAAATAACTAAAAGAGATAATTTAAGGAAGAGAGAAAAAAAAAAAAAAATACCATTCCACAATCATAAGAGAGATTATATATAGTCCCTAAATCTTCAGCTCTCATTCTTTTTCAATTTCTAGGAACATTCTTATTCAAAATTCCATTCCATCTTTTCCTTAATATTTTTTTAAAATTTCCTTTTACGAGTAATTCATCTCTTGCAGTTCTAATTTCTTTGATGATCTCTTTAATTTAAAATTAAAGTAGAGAAAAATGAAATTTCTTTGCTTTATACCCAGTTTACTTTGTTTTTTTTTATATTTTTTTTTCTAATACCATATGTTTCATTTTATTATGTTAATTATTTGTTTCTCTCATAGTTTTTTATTCAATGATTCAATATTTTACCCTAAAAATTAAAACTACTAAGTTATTTTAGTTCATGAATTTGTAGGGAAGAAAGTTATTTTTAAGAGGTTGCTTGGGGAGCTTTTAATATGACTTTTGATTTCTTATCTTGACTTATTTTTTTATTTATTTTAGGGGTACCTTAATAATTGTATGAGGTGCAAATATAGCTCCTCCAATCACAAAATATCACGGTACACTAGAAAATACTAAAATGCCCTTAGTTACAAATTGTTCCATATGATCACACTTGTCTCTGTCCGATTTGCCATTTTTTTCACAAAAATTGATATTTTAATTAAAACCTGCATTTTTGATACCAAACCAAGTTAAATGAATCACACTTAGGTTTTATGAGTTGGCCAAAAAAATTTTGATACAGAAACACTAATTTGCATAGTGGAGTTTTAGCTCTCCAATCTATTACGAAGTCCTGTTTTCGTCGAAATTTCATGGATATGAACCTCATGAATTTATTTACTCTTTATAAGATAAAGAAATTACTATCATTATTATTACTTGTTAAACAAAGAGTACAAACATTTTTGTACTTCACAGTTACATAACGTTAATGATGTAACACCACGACTCAAGATATATTTAACAAAAGTCTAGATCATAAGTTTGAATACATGAAAATATATGTTTGAATATATATATATATACTAATTAAACAATTACATATACAAAGAGAAAAAAGTAATCTTTTAATGATGATTTTCCATTAATAGAGGTAATAAGGTTCATTTTCTACAATTCCATGGATATATAAACATAAAATATATATATATATATATAAAATAAAATCTTAGCTAACAAATGGGTATTACTCTACAAAGAAAAAAAAAACACATAAAGCTATTAAAAATGGGACACCTAAAGAAGGGCGAAAAAGGAAATTAAAAATCTTATAAGTAACAAATATACAATTTTGAAAAGGGTCATTAACCTATACAATTTTGAAAAGGGATATATATACTGCAATTTTAAAAAAAGGTCATACATCATAAATTCTATTCTTCAATCAAAAAGAATGGTGATTCGTTTTTCGTAGTCCAAAGCAAACATTAGATTGGGCATTGCACTTTAACAAGCCTTCTATTCCGAAGATCATTCCTGCCATTCTGTTTTATCGTTAGAGTTAAACTAGATTATGCGCTTTTTGTCGTTTCGAAAATATTTCTTATTGGATATTTTCTTCTGAGGTTTTAACGAGGCATATTGTAAGAGACTTTCAAATAGGATTGTCTAAGTATGACCTTTCGATGCCTCCTGTATTTGCTCCTTAAGTAGTATTCATTTCAGCTTTGTTCTTGGTCATTACTATTATTCTTTTTATAAAAATTTTCCAATTTTTGAGTTGTGAGCAAGAGTATAGTATTTGGGTTGTTTTGTGCCAATTTAGTTGAGATATTTCTATAGTACTTCTCATTTCTCATATTTAAAGGAAAACAAAAATCAAAATGCTATAAAAGTTTGACTTGAAAATAGAGTGTAATACTTGGTTTGTACGCAAAAGCAAAGAAATGATCAAAACATTCAAGTGAAAAGAAAGGTAATTTCTAATATTGTTTGATCACTTTTTAGCTAGATTAGATTAAAATATACATATTACTATATTGCATTATTGCCATTCTTTCATAAAGTATACCAACAACAAACATACTTTTGTCTTAAGGGCTAACTGTTTGCAAAAAGCACAACACTAATTAGGCCAAAAGTAAAATCTACAATTTTTTTTTCAACTAACCGAAATATAAGGTCTCTAAACAGTTTCAAAAGGTTAGATGCTCCTAGTAATTGGGAGTGCAGAATAGATGTTCAATCACCCCAAAAAAGAAACTAATCAAAGCCATATAGTTTGTATTGCCGACCACATTATTTAGTATCATCTTTCCATTTCCCTACAAGTGAAAGCTGGCCAGGGAACTGCTAACCTCATATAGCAGAGAATCTTCAAGCTAAATTCTAACTGTGGTTGTCAATCACATACTTATATAGGACTAAAAAATTCTGAGATTGAAATCAAATCAGTTGTATATAGCTATTTGATTTAGAGCCCTAAATCCCACATCGGATATGCTTTGGGAAGGTAATTCATAAGCTCAAAAGTACTAGAATTTTTTAGTGAGGTCTAGTAGTGTTTCATTAAATATTCAAAGCCGATCGAGTCTATATATGTTTGGATATCTTGGTAGGTAACCTTGGGCAGTAATTATGGTAAATGCGGACCATGCATGCAGGAGTTCCGGAAAGCTATTTAAAAGTGTTAGACTTTTAATGCTAATTATTCACCGAACCAGTTATGTTTTGCATTTAAAGTCGTTATTTGATAACAGGCTTTGAATATTATTCTTGAAAGTCGGCTATCATTAATCAAAATGAAGTCAGTTGTGGTTGACTTCAGATGTATTTATGTGAAAAAAAAAACCATTTTTTGTGGTGTTTTAGTAATTTTGCTAAAAAAAAAGATTTGAAATCCTTAAGTCCCTAGAAGCTCATGACACAGCCCACACACCCCTTCCTTATCTCTCTCATCTCCCTATCAGGTCCCCTAGCAGCACACCACCACTACCTCCGCACCAAGTCCGAACTCTCCTCTCCAAAAGATGATGCCATGTTGGGAGTTCTCACCACCATTGAGCATCGTGGGTGAGAGAATGAAAGCTCACGAGTAAATGCCAGATTTCACCACAATTTGGGTCGATCCGACCACACCTAGCCTTGCCACTGGCAAGAAAGCAAGTCCAGACTCCTAACCACCATCACCGAGCATCCTCCAACGGGCTACAGTTTCGATAAGGAAGATTTCATAACTTTGGCCATTTTTGCAACAAAAAAGTGTTAGCCCAAGAGGGGAGTGAATTGGGTTTCAAAACTTTTTAAGAAACTTTTCAACTACGTAAAACCATAGACCACAATTTTTAATCTTTGAGGCTAAAAGAACTATAATACCGAGCATATAGCAATAATATCAACTGTATATTAAACATTCAATCCAATAGCTTGCAATAAAATAAAGAGTGTAGGGATAGAGAAAATGCAAACTCAGTCTTTACGAGGTTCGATAAATACTACGATTTGCCTACGTCCCCGACTCTTGGCAACTTACTTTGAGCTTTCTACTATCGGATCAAGATTGTAGGCTTAACCGACCTTTTTATAAATAGAGTGAATTCTTCTTAGGCTCACTCACACATTTACAATAGTCTTGACTCTTGCTTGATCACGCCTAATATCGGACTGTTTAAACTCCGGTGCCAACCTCACCTACACAGATTATTTAGACAATAGTGCCAATCTCACCAATTTAAAGGTTGTTTAGACTATGGTGACAACCTCACCTATACTCGGGTTTTTTAGACTTTGGTGACAACCTCACCAATGCATGGATTATTTATGACTCTAGTGCCAACCTCACCTCACACTCAATGGTTTTTCCATAATCAAGAGTGAACACACTTCTCCTCACAAAAGTAATGAGTACAATTTTGGCTTAGGAGATTTGAGAATAATGGATAATGGATGCTCTAAGATTAGCTTAATATGATTTGAAAGTTAATTCAATATAGAGATAGGCTTTTGTACTTTGAAAGTAGTTGGATAACAATTTAGGTTCGTGCAATCTTTCTTTCAAGTCTTAAAATAGCTTTTAATTATAAGCTTGTATGAAAACTAGCCATTTATGACTGTTAGACGCAGTTTCTACTATTCTAGGTCGATCAAAAATGGTTTTCAATCAACCTCCAAACTAGCCGTTGGTTAGTGCTTTTGCAACTGCCATATTTTAACGGTCATTTTTTATGAGCTGGTATTTTTGGTATAACAAAAATCCTGGTCAGACAATTTCGGTGTTTTGGCTATTTTTCAGATTCTGACAGCTTTTTGGCCATTTTTTAGATTATGCCAGCTTTTGGCATTTTTCAAAATCTAATTTCTAAACTTGTTTTAAACACTTTAAAAACATGGGAAATTAATTTAAAAGGAATATTTTAGCTATTGCAAAACTTGTTTTAGTTTCACAAATGTATTTAACAAAAATTTAGAAAGTGTTCATGCGAAAACATATTATAGTTTGCAAATAGAAAATCTCTTTTTAGCCTATTTCATATAATCATGATTTGAAATATATTTATAGCTTATTTAAACTTAAGAAATCAAATATGAAAGAATATTTTGCCCGTTTAAATAAATCATTATTTTCCATTTCAAACTTCTAAAATAAAATAACTATTTTAAGATTCTTTTGAAAGCATAAACCAATACAAAGAGAATTTATGTGCAATTAACTAAATCAAATGCAAGACTAAATATGAAATATACCTTATCTAAGTATGGTCTTGTATCTTGATTTTCTATCTTCAAGCTTGATTCTAATAAGTCCAATATGCATCTATCTTCAAGCTTGATTCCTTGATCAACTTCGGTTAGAACTTTTAAAGCTATTTCACTACACACTCATGTTAAATCATTAGTACTAAATCAAATATTTGTTATCTTCAGAATAAGAGTGAGTAAGAGTGAAACCTTAATTTCTCAACAATCTCCTTCCTTTTTGATGATAATAAATATTTATTTATGAGATAAAAGAAAATATGCAATAAGAATTTGAAAATATGAAATTTGACAAGTTTACCTTAATCTTTACCATATTTTAAGCTCCATCTCAAAATATGCTTCAGAAATTAAAAGGGACTTGCCCCCCTTTTTAACTCAATTAAGCATTACACGGATATTATGAGAAAATTAAATAAAAATATGTTCTAAACAAATTAGTCCTCCTTAATGTATGCACACTCATGAATAAATCTTTTTACCTATATTCTTAAATCAACATTCATCTCCCTCTTTTGACATCATTAAAAAGATAAAAATAATTTTCAAACTAGATGTCTCGTAAGAAATGAATCTTTCAAGATATTTTCAATATATGCATAAGGTTGAAAAGATTTTCAAAAAAATCTAATACATCAAAAAAAATTCTAAGTAGTTCTTAGAAATATTTTTCATTTTAAAAAATTTTCTATCCTCATTTTTCGCTACGTCGCGGGCAGCGAACCATCCACGTCGTCTCGATCTGAACACTTCACCGGACCATTCAATCAGTAGGAGCGACGGCCGGTGTGTACAAAGGGCAAGGACGTAGTCAACGCGAGCTGATGACTCGCGCTTACTAGGAATTCCTCGTTGAAGACCAACAATTGCAATGATCTATCCCCATCACGATGAAATTTCAAAGACTACCCGGGCCTGTCGGCCAAGGCTATAGACTCGTTGAATACATCAGTGTAGCGCGCATGCGGCCCAGAATATCTAAGGGCATCACAGACCTGTTATTGCCTCAAACTTCCTTGGCCTAAGCGGCCATAGTCCCTCTAAGAAGTTGGCCACAGAGGGTATCCTCCGCATAGCCAGTTAGCAGGCTGAGGTCTCGTTCGTTAACGGAATTAACCAGAAAAATCACTCCACCAACTAAGAACGACTATGCACCATCACCCATAGAATCAAGAAAGAGCTCTCAATCTGTCAATCCTTACTATGTCTGGACCTAGTAAGTTTCTCCGTGTTGAATCCATTTTGAAATCATGAATAAAGTATATAAAAGAGCAATACACAAACAATTTTCTCCCATGTAAAAAATAGTACGACGGATTATACAATAAGGAGATACAAAAGAATCAGGAATTAAACAATCTTAAAAATAAAAATAATAATATCAAATACAAGATTGAACAACAATATGATGACAAAGTGAAAATAGGAGTTTTTTTTTTTGCAAAACTTCCTCTAATGATAATAAGTATGACAACTATAACATATTTAAAATAAAGAAGTTGTATCAAATCAAGATTATAAAAGCTCTAAAATTTAATATTTTACTTATTAAAAAAAATTTCTCCAAGTATAATCATCATAAAGCATAACGAAGAAATCTAAAGTCATTCTAGCACAAAAGTGTAATAAGTTTCTCTTTTTTCATGATCAAAATGTAAACAACTAAAGTACAAAAAGATCATTCAAATATGAGAGATATCAATGCCAAATAATGGAAACTATAGACAAGGCATAAGCTAAGAGAAACATTCAAGACAAGACTTTATTACATCATAAAATCTTCATATAGAGTCTAAACTATTATTGAAGTTCAAACAATATCAATTCAAGTCTTAAAATCTAATGATAACCTTATGTATGATGTTCATCAAAAATTTCTTCTCATAAAGTTATAAGATGAAAAATCATGGACAAATTTTCAAAATAACAAAGTTTATAATCATTGAATTCAAGCAAGATGTCATTTTGAGTTCAAATACATCACCAATATAGTTAAAATAATTCCATTAATGATGCATGGTATTTGTCATGTAAAAACTATCAAGTATTTGAACAAATATAAGAGTTTAAATAATCTGCATTGTGTAATCTATTTAAATCACATATGAGCAATTAATATGTTAATCAAAATTAAGCTCATAAATAAAAATTTAACTAAAACCTGAAGAAATGAGAGAGAATACGCGAAAAAAGCTTAAATAGGCATAGAAATCCGAAGAATCGGTCTACCAAAAATATGTTTTCAGTCTGCCAATTCTAGCAGAGAGAATGAGAAATTTAGAGCATTTTTTCGGTTGACCGGCCAGAATTTCGGTCTGCCGAAAATCATTGTTTAGCAACTTTTCTTTGTTTCAGTGTCTTCATAGGCGTTAAATGCTTGAGCTCATACTTTTTAAGAAGACATATACTTTGATTGGTTGAAGAGGATTCCATCCTTCCAAAAGTTCATCATCTTCTTTATATTAAGGTTGGACTTAATTATCTTCTTTTAATTTGTCGTTAAGCTCCAATCATTTAAGCTTAATATCATACCTACAACAATATCATCTATGCTTTTCTCCTTGGATGAGTTATTAGTTTCATCAAATATCACATTCATAGATCTATCTACTACTTAGTTCTTTTGTTGAGAAACTTTTTTTATGCATAACTAGTAGTACAGTAACCAGGAAAAGTTCAAATATTGGATTTGAATCAATATTTTTAAGTTGTCTTTAGTGTTTTAAAAAAACAAAGTATTTGTATCCAAAGATTCTAAAATTGTAGTGCCCAAAGTTCTCATGAGTACATCATGTCACTAATAAACATCCATGCATCTAGATTTCATAATTGCATGAGTAATTCTAAAATTTGACTCTAAACTAAGTTTTTACTTGTCATAGTGCCTAGAAACTATCACTAGTACACTTTTTAACAATACACCTCAAGATATGCTAATTAAAGAGTGCATTCTATTCCTACATGCATATAGGTTGAAAATCATGTTTATTAGTATGATTTGAGTTTCTTAACTGATTGATTAAATTCTTGGGGTATACATGTGCAGTGAAAGATCGATTCAAGAACCCTAGAATGCTTGATGTGTGTATGGGTAATATAAGTGTCTAATTGACATTTTTCTTAGTTTTTGACACTATTAGGAGCTGAAACCTATCCTAACCTCTTGTATAGGTATAAGCTACGAAAATGGGCATGGGAAGTGCTTAAATGAAAATTTCTTGAGTTTCTAATTAAGTAGGGAGCTAAAACACACCTTAAACCCTTGCTTACCTATG
>JXTC01000132.1:273460-290133 GCA_002914845.1 Trema orientale | reverse complement strand
ACATTACGCGATTAAGCTGAATCTAAGCTAGTTTGGTGCAACTAAATACCAATTCAGTACAGTAACTGCCACCTCGTGCTTACCTGGGGTCAACCAATAAAATACTATAAGTGAGTCCTAGACATTGAATTAAAGCTATGACGTGTTAAATGTACAGTGAATTTGGCTCCGAAAAGTGTGAAAATGCACTTTACCGAAAAAGTACTATTTGACCATGTTATCAATAGACTTGATCTTAATGCCTGTGCATATAGTGTTACTATTCATAAATGTATTCTTTGATCCTTTCACACACTAAGCTCTCTTTCTGTGGGTACTGAGCCTTTACACTACATGGGAGCACTTTGACAAACATTAGTACAACAACACATATTGAAAACATTTAACAATAAAGGATGAGCAATTTTCTATAAAGTTTATACTAATTACTTGATATGTCTATTATGCACTATGAACATGTTTATTATTGGCTTATTATGCATGTGAGAATTTTGAGCATTACACCATCTTTAAGCTTGATTCTAATAAATCTAATATGCATCCATCGTCAAGCTTGATTCTTTGATCAACTTGAGTTAGAACTTTTAAAGCTATTTCACTACACACTCAAGTTAAATCATTAGTACTAAATCAAATGTTTGTTATCTTCAAAATAATAGTTAGTAAGATTGAAACCTTAATTTCTCAAAAGAAAGTTGGCATATTTGTACTTATTTTTCTAAGAGTTGCTATAATTGAAATTTATGAGGTAGAATTGGTGTGAATGAATTACAAAGAGGGGAGACTTACATAATTGAAGTTGAAATCTTGTTTCAAGACCTTTTTCAGATGAAAAGTTGTTATTCTTATAATTATTTTTTTGAAAGTTGGTATTTTCGTAAATAAATTTTGGAAAGGTTAGAATAATTGATCAATTTGAGTTAACGACATTGAAATGGAATTTGAAGGTCCAATTCTTGATTAAGGGTTTCAGAAAATAATTCTCACACTTAGCACTTGTATGTTTTAGCTAGAAACACAAATTAAGGCATAAGAGGTCAGAATCGCACCGGAATCATAATTAAGCAAATTTGGTATCTATTCTTACTATTTTAGGTATGCATATTGCAACGACAGCGTCTGTTTGAGCATCCGAGTACTTTTTTGAAAGCTATCGAACCCTCAAAGTGAGTCATTTTGGATTCAAACTCGTTTTTCGGACCTTCAAATGACCCACGGGAATGACCACTAGCCTTGGTAGCTAATTCTAGTGATTCCATAGAGGTAGGGAATATATTATACGAATTCATAATGATTTTTGTTATAAATTTGCTTACTTTGATTATTATGAAGTTTGTGAAATCAAATTATTGATTATGGCATAAATTGATTTAAGGTTATGATTGATATATTAAACTACGTAAAAGATATATCACACTGGTTGGCATACTACATACATCAGTTATACATTGTTTTGTGCAGGAATATGATTTGTGGATTTCGACGAGAGCAGCAGTTATGCTAATGAATTCTATAGAAAATGGAAAATGTTTGAAAGTCTGGTTTTTGTGGAACTAAGCTTGACTTAGTGGAACATACTATGTGGTTGATTTTATAAACTTTCATAGTTGATATATATATCCATTTCGTGATTCCCATTTCATGTTGCGTTGGTTGTTTTCCGATAGTCATCGTTGTATGAATATCCAGGTAAGACAAGCAAACTATAATTGTACGAATGTCCATGTAGGACATGCAGACTATATTTGCACGAATATCCATGTAGGACATGCATAATGTATTTTCACGAATGTCCTTGTAGGACATGCATACTATATTTGCACGAATATCTATATAGGACATCTAGACAATAGTTGCACGAATATCCATTTAGGAACATGTGGACATGTAATATTGTAAGCACGAATAGTTCATATGATAATGTATGGATGTGTATGATATGGTTGGGTTGTATAAGTGTTTGAGAAGTTGTTTGTGGGTTGGTGATAAGTGCAATATTTTAGAAAAGTTTGGAGGTAAAGTATTCTAAAATATTTTACAAATCACTAATTATGTAGGGTTTTTAGAAAGTATCTTTGTGTATAATATAACTTATAATCGACTCTTTACTATGCTTTAGCTTACTCCTCTTTTTCCGTCAAGTAGCATTCAGTTCAATTTGGACAAGGAGACATAGTTGAGGTATTTGGGGGCTTGCTTGCTGCCGTTCTTCTTTTGGTAAATTCCTACTAAACTTATGGATGTTAAACTCAGGTAGGAATTTGATTGAATCATGGCTATGTAAACGTTATTATGAGATTCGATTTGATTTGTATAACTTATATCTATGGTTAGTAAGATATGGATGTATGATGAATGACTTGGGATAATAATCTTATTCTTACCTATATTTAAGGGTTGGTGCATAATTGTGGAATTTACTTTCTTAAGTATTTGCTAGAGGGCATTTTGGATATTTGCAGATTTTTAAACTTTTGCATTATTTTTAAAACTATACTTTGATATTTCTAGTTTATGACATATACCTATTCTGCTACTGACCCCAACCTCGGGTCGTGACAATTTATCTTTGGATCATGCAATTATTCCACAAACTTTTTAAGTCACTTGAATAGAAACCGGTACTTGAACTAACATTTAATGTAAATGAAATCTGTAAAAATTGGCTTAAATTTGTATGGATAAAGTCGATCTTTAACCAGCTTCTATTTGCATCTTGTAATGTAAGTCTGTAGTGTTCAAGATTCTCATATGTATACTAAGCTACCAATAAACATGTTCTTGATGTATATTAGGCCTCTAGAAGTCATTAATACCAATTTTATAGTAACATGCTCATTTCTTATATTATATACTTCTACATCGATATTATTATGCTAATGATTGTCAAAGTGTCCCTATGCAGTGTAAAGGCTCAATACCCTCAGGGAAAGAGAGAGCTTAGTGTGTGAAAGGAACAAAGAATATATTCATAAATGTAACACTATATATATATATGCATTAAAATCATGTTTACAGATAACTTGGTCAAATGATAGTTTTCCGATAAAATGCATTTTTCACGCTTTTTGGAGCTGAATTCACTGTGTGTTTTACGCATTAAATAGCTTTAATTCAATGTCCAAAACTCATTTCTAATAATTTTCAAAATGTCAGTTCTAGGTAAGCACGAGGTGGCATTCACAACATTGAGTTGTGTTTTATTGCACTAAACCAACTTAGATTCAGTTTAATCGTATAATTTTATTTTTGTGCATACTATTTATTAGGTGCTAGTACTATATTTGCATTATTAATTGGAGTCTAATTGACTCATTTTTTATGTTTAATGATTGGTTATGGGGCTAGGTTTCACAAAATTATAATAAGACTTATAACATAGGATCGTAAGTCAAAGTATGATTAGTTTTCACTTTCTAAGCTAGGATTCACCAACTTTGTTTATACTTAGGTATATGGAAATGACCAGTAACATGGTGAGTAAGCTAAAGACGTTTTAAATCGGGACATATAGAAAGTAATAACGTAAAGTACTAGTAATACCTCTTGGAATTTAACTTATGTCATTTCTTAGTCATTAAGTGTTATTTTTAGACCAAATTCCAGGCAGCACTAGTTGTGTATTTTCTTACATAATTGGAGTTGACAGTCTAAAAACAACTACAGTTGGTGATGATGCTTCATCTCTGATGGTTGGTGATGATGTAAGGTTACGGATGGATGGATTATTTGAGCTGAAAGAACATGCAGTCCAATTTACTAGGGATTTTACAGCATTGTATATTTCTTTTTCTCTCTCAACATGACCCTCTAGCTCCTTTTTAGACTTTTCTCAACTCCTCTTAGTCATATCTAAGAGTTTCCAAGTAGTATAATTCAAGTTGTACCTCTAGAAAGCAAGATAGGTCCAAACTAGTAGTCAAGGTAATTCTACTAGTTCTTCTTCCTAGGTCTTGTTTTCTAATTTCAATTTTTTACTTGTTGCCACTTAAATAAGAGTTTCTCTGGGTTCTTTGAAGTCCTAAAATCTATTTCTAAGCCCTGAGAATCATTTTAGTGGAGGTAGAAAGCAAGAACTCTAGTAAAAACTCAAATTAGTCAAGGTGAGGTTTATGTGGAATTCTGAGTATGTAGTTGATTTCTCTTACTGCAGCTCCTAAAACAAAGTTCTTATTTGATGATTAAAGGTCCTAGGAACCTATATATATTGCTAGAAGCACATAATCTAAGTAGAGAATTAAAGTTAGATCTAAAGCCCCAAAATTTGCTATTTGTAGATTCAAGTGTTTTCATTATTAAAATAAGTTGTCTACACTTGTAATCTAAATTCTTTGCTTGGAATGTGTAATACATTGATCTTTTTATATATATTATATCTATTTACTTGCTAGTTGTGACTATTTACAAGTGCAAGATTTGTTTTAAACTTTGTGTAAACTGAAAATAGTTCAAATGTGCTTCTATGTGATTCTCTTATATGTATATGTGGGAATTGACTTGCAGATTGTTCTTGCAGGTCTAGGATCATGATTTAATTGATGTGGAAAAAATAGGGGAGGTGCTGTCCAAATATTTTTAAAATAAAATAGCACCATTTAGAGGTAAATAAACAAGTTTTCATACAAATATGTGCCATTTTGGATCATTTTTGTGCTAATAAACTAGCACTTATATTTTGATACTTTTGAATAGTTTTTCAATGCTAGTTATTAGTTTCTAAGCACCTTAAGTGATTTGTATGCTTTCAGGTCATTTTATGATCAAGTTTCCTAATTTGGTGAAAGCTATGATTTCAGTCTTGTTCAAGTATCTTAATGCATTCTTTTAGCAAAATGTACACTTTGAATAATAGTAATTTATGATAGGTGATTAACACACCAATCTTTAAAAGATATTGACTCTTTCCACTATCAATTTCTATTCAGGACATGAGGTAAGTAAAGACTTATAATTACGTCACAAGAATTATACGGAAGATGTCATTATGTAAAACTTACTTATTCGTGAAAGTTATAAAGTGGCATATGCATAGCATGTCTTGCATATAAATAAAGAATTTCATTATAACGTATTTGAAAGTAAGTACTATCGTACTAATTTTATAAGATAAGTTTTAATTCTAATTGCTTATTTGTCGGAGCTAGAAAGGTAAGTCTGCTGATACAGACTTTCCTGTCGAATCTGGATAATATTAGTGGCACAATAAAGTGAGACAATTTTCACCACAATTGCGGACCTTATAGTATGTCTCGTTGAAGCGGAACAATATTAATATATATGGGATGCCCCTTCGATGAGGAAAGGAGTTTTCAAAAAAAAAAAAAAAAACTCACACAACGGTCACACCTTATACTTACTTTTGGCTAGAGTTTCGGCCTACCGCCCAATGTTATCACGGTCTATCGACTTATAGAACTAGCAATATGCTAAGGGGTCCAACTATGAATGTTTTTAAAGAAAATACATGGACTCAAATATTTAAGAAAGAAAAGTGTATAATAGGAACTTGATGAGATTTTAAAGCAGCTATAGTTTTTACTTATTAAGTTTTAGCTCATTTTAGTCTTATGATGCAGATGAGGAGGCACATTTTGGTGCTGAGTAGCTAGTCGCCTGACTCTTTTGTCGCATGATCATATAGATGCGGACGAACCTGACCTGTGGGTGATGTTTTTGTATTGCGACACTTTGGTGTAAAGTAAATACTATTACCGATGGTAAAATAGACTAATGAAAAATTTCTTTTAATTGTACATTTTGTAAAGAAACTTTCAGCAAGTAATTCTATGAAGTTGCTTTTGTTTAAAAGTGTTAGAAATTCAAATTTGCCCACCATTTTATAAAACTAAAGATATAGTTTATAAAAGATTAATACTTCATAGTTTGGCTATATACAACAATATAGTTAAGAGTGTGATGCAAAGATTGATGCAGTATTATACATACAGTTGATTCAAAAGAGACTAAAATCCTCCAAAGAAGAGATGGAAACTGAAGTAATAATAGCTAGCTGCAAGAATATATATCCGCAAAAGATGATCAAAAGCTAAGTATGTTATTTTTTTCACTGGGATAACTACAAAAAAATACTTGAAGTATGACATTTCTACAATTTAACCCATGTCTTTTAGTTTGTGTAAAATTATACCTTCACATTTCAAATCTCTACAAATTTATATCTTCTGTGTACAAATTGGGTGATTTGTGCTGATTGTTTTAATTTATTTTCAATAAGTATTTTGTATTAGTCAGCAAAAATAAGAGACTCTCAATTCAGATTCTACGTTTAGTAAAACATTTGTTAGTCAATTTATATACAAAAGGTACAAATTTGCAGAGATTTAAAATATAGAGCTATAAGTTTATACAAGTTAAAAGGCAAGATTAATTACAAAAAGGCTATATCTGAGGGTTCTTATTTGGTTTTTTACCACACCATTTAAGAGCATTCCTTTCGTGACCCTTCGAATTGGTTTAAGTTATTATAGTAAGAGTATATAATAGTTTTTGAGTAGAGAAAAAAATGTTATTTCAGATTAATTATCTGTCAATGAAACTATAGTCGCTTCCCATGGATTCGCCTTAATAAACAATTGACTTCTATAGACAAGTACAAGCAGATTATATATTTGCATGTACAGGCAGATTATATCTTTCAAAAAGAAAAAAAAAATACAAGCAGATTATATATTCGCATGTAGCTGGCGGTATGCGGTCATGATAAATATAAATAAAAGGAACGTATACTTACGAATTTTAGGACACAACTGTTACTTCTTTTCTTTAATGTAAGAACACAGAATAAAAATTGCTAGGGATACAGGATTTGACAAACTTATGTGAATATTCGATATATTATGAAAAGTCACACACAATCAGTATATAATATACGTACCTATATATATATATAGATTCACTTTGAGAGTGAGAATTACAAGGGAGGAAATATAATTACCACCAAAACCTACGTTTACAACCACATCCCCCTCCAACAATTCATACAAGTATAGACGACAACGTTACTGACAGAATTATTATACAAAAACAACCAAGTACAAAATCTTTTATTGGTTCTATTCTAGGACATGCTTAGATGAAATCGATACAATACCTGAATAAAAATGCTCAATACATACAATATTATATGTCCACCTAATCAATGAAGCTAAAGAAAAGGTCAACCTAATGAATGGTATGATGTTATAACCATATAAATGATCGATTTGTATAATGAATAAATCACAAAAAAAAATTGTTAGGTACTATTTGAAAGTATGTTTTTCCGCTGTAAGATGTAATATCAACCATGTTGATCACCTCGTAAAAATTCAAGTTTTTGATGGGATTGAGAGTCTAAAGTGGCATAAAGTTCTTTCAACTTAGGTCTTTCATTAATTGCACTCTACAATTTTTTCGACCCTTATGTATGTTTTGATATCATACATACCATAAAGTGTTTGACTAAACTGGTAAAATCATACATGCATGACAATTCCAATATTGGTGTGTTTACAAATAAAATTGAGTATCATTTTCAGAGTACAAGATAAGATAAGAAACTCGGGGAAAATCCTAGTCTACCATTTCCTTCTTTACGAATAAAATTAAGAAATTCATAAGATCCTTTGCTTATCATTATTATTATTATTATTATTATTATTATTTCTTTTATGAATGAAACCTCCGTTTAGGAATGAAATAACTTCATGATAAACTAGACGTTGAATTTTCTCATTAGGTTGGCATCCAACTGCTTTCTATCCTGTCAACTAACCCTAAGAAAAAGCCTTTCATTCAAATATGAAAAAAAAAAAGGAAAAGATTTTAGCAAAAGGAAATACATCCCGACAGCTAAAGAGGAAAATCAATCTGAAGCAAAAGAAAACCAATAGAAATTTTAACCTACCAGGAAAAATTCCCATTAGGAAGAATTCCGGATAAGAAAAAGAACACCTCAAATTAATTAAGCTTTAAAAGAAGAAAAAAAAAACAAAAAAGTTAATATAGGGTAAGAGCCGAATGAATTAGTAACACTTGAACGGAATAATTTCTTCCTAATATGAAATACTTCTTAAAAGAGGGTTACTTAGTTATATTAATACAATGTAAGAGCAAACACTAAACAGATCGACCAAAAACATTAACGAAACTTAAAGACAGATAAAACTTAAACAGACCCTATTATCTAAATGTGCAATAAAGAACTGAATATATATAAAGCATTGTATCCCTATAAACATAACCCATTGTTTACACATAAACATATATATATATATATATATATATATATATATAGGACAGCAATGTGGATGTCGTTGAGGAAGAACATGTAATGCCGTATACATATATGTGAGACAATTTCAGCCAATTATACTTCTGCAATTACCTTATATATCTTTCTTTTTAAATATTGCAATTTTGTCTTCTTGTTCAAGAAAATGTACTACTAGTAAAGTAAAGACAATAATAGCTCACAAGCCTTAATTAAAAACATTCACACTCGCACACAGTAATAGTACTGTAGAGAGAAGAGATTGAACTCATAAAATATTTGACTTAAATAGGATGATATAATTCTATATCTTCATATATGTTAGTTTATATGTGATATTGCTCATGCTTTTATGCATTTTATTCATGACAAAATTAAGTTAATTCCTTACTTAGAGGAAAAGAACATAGCAATAATAGAAAGAAAAGAACAAATTAACACTATTTGTATTATTTATCAAAAAAATATATATTTGTATTAGTGATCAAAATCATCAACAAAAAAATGAGAAACAAGTATGAGAAAGGAGTTACCTGAAATTCGTTGTGGTCTGGCAAATAATCATTATCTGAAAAATAAAATAAAAAATTCCACGGCCAAGAAGTTCTTTAATTGTTGGTTTTTGAGTGATTGAAGCTGCAAGATGACCTGATGAACGAGACTTCTTACCGGATATTCCTAATTTTATTAATGTTTGGGTTATTAATAAGACCTATTCTTCTAAGAATTCTATATATATATATAGCTAAGTACTAATCAAAATTCACACCACATGAACAAATATAAGATCTGAAACAGACGATAAGGGATCTACAAGATTGTCACCATATAGATGCAAAATTTTTTTTTTTTTTTTTTTTTACACCATATATTTACCTCTACATATATAGTACATATAATTTGTATTGCAGCAATTACCTATATATGTATTTAATATGTATATTATATATATATGTATACAGTTTCCATTACCAGATCATGCTGGCAGCTTCAATCTCTCAAACCAACATACCAGGTGATAACAAATATTGAATGAACGTTCAAGATCCTGCTCATCGCGACCTTCAGTGAAATCAAACCCGTTGATCCCATTCACTCAGACATATATATATATATATATATATATATAAAAGAGAGAATGATAACAACATATTCATGTATTTAGGTAAGAGAAACCCTCGGGAATATCCTCCTCTACTCTTCTCTCCTGTCCTCTCTTCTCTTCTTCTTTATCCATTATATGTATATAAGAATAAATATGCCTTTCTTCTTAATGTCCCAGTATTGTGCCAGAGAGAATAGGAGATTATTTATTAGTGGGTTTTGGACCTTCTTACAGCTATTGACACTGACCCCCTTTTGCCTCTCTCTCTCTCTTTTATAAAGAGTTGTATATATGTATAATAGAATATTATAGAACACTAGAGATAAAACATACATATTGGGGGACCACAAAAACTTTTTATCATGTTAAGAAAATTCAAATTATCAGCCTAAATCTAATCATAAAATATGTGTTGCTTAAAGTTACTAGGGCTTCTTTTTATGTTTATATATTTCCTTTCAATTTTTTTCTTCTCTTTCCCTTTTAGAGGCTAGGATGGAGCAACATTGAACTTCATAAAAAAAGTTGGTCAAACAGAAAGGGGCTTTCACTTTTAAATTAAAGAAACTTTTGGGTGATTTTTGGAAAGAACAATAGCAAAAGCTTAAAAGTTAGCTGCCAAATTAATATTGAAAAGTCGTGTACCTAAACATTTACCAAACTCATTTACCTCTCTTTGACTTGGTCATATATATATATTTACCATTAACAAGTAATAAGACATTATAAATCTTCAGTAACCAAAATTTTAACATAGCTTCTGTACATACTAGTTATTTTCACTAAAAAAAATAAAAATAAAAATTTAGGGGTTAGACTCACACGATCAGTAGGATAAGCTTGTTAATTGTTTAAAATATGCTAGTATACATAACATTATCTGCTAATTAATTAGTTTTTTTTTGTTTTGTATAGATTTCTTTGATGAGATGAGATTCGTCACGTTCCATGCATTGCCACATGTGTATCCCAGTTTTCTTATTCTAATAATAATAAAAGATTTATGTTATACATAATAACCTAATAAAATATAATTGTAACTTTCTGAAATCTTAATTTTTATTCAAAGAATAGCTAGTAATTAAAAGGGGAGCAGTTGTTTACGTATATGCATGTGCCTAAGGCGGCCGCTGAGTCGCTATAGCTATATATTCAATGAAAATAATAATTATTAGAAAGTGTTGTATTATTTTGGAAAAAAGAAGGGGGCATGAATTGGCCTGGTTGGTGGAATCAGTTGAAGAGTGCCTTCCCTTTGTCTTTACCTTTGGGTAGTTCTTCTGTCTTTTGGTGTCTTTTGTTGATTAATAAGGCCATGTGTAGAGACAAGCACTCTTGCTAAGGCAGGGACCACAATTTATTTTTTCCTCTTTTTCCTTTTTTTCATTTATTTATTTATTTAATATTATTTCGTCATCTTTTATTGATTTTTGTAATATTATTTTTGTTATTTTTTTATTGAGGATAGCGTGTACTATCAATTACATATGGTTTTGATTGATTTGTAATCCAGCTCATAGAGTCTGAACTTTGTTTCAATTAACTAGGTGGGTTGTAATCGTGCTTGAAATTTTTAACTAAACGAGGGTTTAATTTGAACGGTTTTGAATATTAGATCCATATCATAAAAGTGCAATTGATTGAAACCCATTTAGCCTCTTTCTTTTGTGTTAGCTATAATTCTGTCTTTTTCTTCTCTATATAAAGGGTACGGATGTAGTCTTCTGAACGGGACTAGTTCCATCTATATTTTAGCTAATACAGGTTATGTTTTGACCAACACAAAATGGTTAAAATGTGATTTGTATAGCTAAAATATGAACGGGATTAGTCTCTTCGATAGGACTATATCTGTGGCCATTTATAAATATTCTCTATATATTTTAATATACAACTATATGACTACATAATTAGGCTACTCTCTTGTAATACTACAATTAAATTTGTTATCATTATTTTGTTTTTTTTTTTTTCAACTTTATTTTTTCCGTAAATATATCTTTTTTTTCTCCGTAATTTTGGTCCCACTTGAGTTTCATTGTTCATGTATTCTCCCACATGATCATATATGTATATGACGTTCATTATGATTTGCCGAATACCTAATAAGTTTTAAATATCCGTCGCTCACTGAAAAAATGGATTATCAATTTTGACCATCTTTTTAATGCATATGATGAAAAGATGGACAACTAATAAACTATTTACAAAAGTAGGACTTTTATTGACGTATCATTTAATGAATATTTCAGCTCCGAAATTGCGTGTCTGACATGACAATAGGGATTAGTCTTAAAAACACTAATGAGTGAGTCTCATTTTGCATCACAATGGTTTAATAGAACCCCCTAGGTGTAAATTACCCAAAAAGAACATGTAAAATTAATTGGATACAATATTTCTCCAACAAACTACAAACTAATTCAACTACCACCGCTGGTCCTGATCCCAACCTCAGTAGTGGGGCCTCCGCTTGACTAGGGTCAAAAAATTTCGACCGTGGTCAAACTTATTTTCCTGCCTTTCCTCATTGTTCCGATCGTTTTTAACCGATGGCCAGAAAATTTTGACCCCAGTCGAAAGTAGTTGAGTATTTTCGACCTGAGTCGAACATAATCGGCTGCTTTTCTAGGTGCTACCTCTGCCATTTTTGACCTTTTTAACTTAGTCGAAAATTTTTAACCGGGCTTGGGTCATAGGTAGTTTTAGAACTCTGAAATATTCAATTTAATAACATGGCAATAAAAATTATATTTTTATAAAAGATTTATAAGTTGTTCTTCTTTTCATCACATATATTAAAAAATAGTCAAAATTGATAATCCTTGAAAAGAAAAGAGGCTAATAAGGTCATAAATGGAATTACACTATTCCAAATCAGTGAACATGTTGCTTTATTATTTTTGTTTCAATTTGTTGCGTCATATTCCATATATATATATATATATCAATATATTACGTGTGTATTTGTATTATTTTGGAAGTCAATTTTATATCATGGGATTTCCACGAAATTAAAGTCAAGGGGCACTAAATGGGAACTAAGAAGAGGGGTCATGAGACAACTTGTTCCATAATTAGCTCTTGATTTGTCTGCTTCATCTTTACATTTCTACTCAGTTTTTTATTATTATCATTTCGTAGAAAACTAATGCCACATGTATAACTTTTGTGTCGTTATTGCATCTCATATATAGGACAACTGCTTATGGAATCTTTCTTTCTTCAATATATATATTAATAAAAAAAGTAGGAAACCAACTAAAAAGAATAAATATACTGTAAGTATGACTTTTTTTTACTTGGTAACTAATTAGGTCTTGATTTGTCTTCCTTTTGACCATTTTATTCATTAAGAAAATGGATGTGTATGTTTTCCATTGATCTGCCATCGTTTGATGGGGAACCCTTGTTATTGGAATCTTTCCCTTTTATGTAGTAAAAAGTTGGAACAACAAATCCAAAATAGGGATATTAGTATTGGCAACATATTTAACTATATATTAGGATGACCAGAAACTTTGGAGCAGTTGTTCTATTTCTCAATGGTTTTACTTCAGAAGGAAAAGAAAAAATTGTATTCTAACTCATATTTCGATGCTCCCATATGATATCAGGCCAATCAATTAAGTAGAAGAGGATATTTCCAAAAACCCTGCTTTGACAATTTAACTACAATAACCCAAAAAAATATCGCTTCTGCATCGTAATTATATGTGAAAGATCTGTTTTAGGTATTACTAAATAATTAATTAATTATGTTATAACACGTGTATGAAAAGTTATTGTAACAACGAGTGCATATGTTACAACAAGAACAAGAAAATAAAGAATGAACACAAGACGTTTTTAATGTGGTTTGGACCTCTTCTACTCCATTGGGCCACGCCCAAAGATTAAATAAAGTAGTAAAGTATAAAGATTACAAATACCAATTGACTAATGCAATAAAAGACTCCCTCTTTTCAATTGCTGCAATGTATTGTAACAACTTCATCAATCTTACTTAGTGAGTGTTATGCGATCTTAAATCTATATTAGTAAACGGCGAAAAAAGAAAGTAACTTTGTTTTCAAAGTCGCATATGTCCTCACTTGGTTATGCGACTACTTCCGGATAGCAAAGTGCGATCAATACGAAAAGAGAAAAGCTTAAAGTATAGGCAGAGATAAGGAAACAAGCTTCTTAATGGAGATCGAGTAATTTCCTTATTTGGGTCAAGGGATGTTACCCGATCGTATTTTACCATAATTGTATTGTTCTGGTTATACACTTACTCGTTTATGTAAATAGGAAACTCTAAGCCATCCTCATCTATATAAAGGTGGCTTAGTCTCATTGTAAAGGATAGTTCTTCACAAAAACACTCTATTACATTCTATAATTCTCTCTTGGTTCTCACCCTGAGACTAAGAGGAACTCTTGTAATTTTCCAGAAAATAGTGAAGAACAGTGGACGTAGGCCTATCTTTTATGGGACTGAACCACTATAAAATCTTTGTCCTTTTTATCTGCTTTGATTCATTATCTCTTTCACACACAAGCCACATCTTATAATTTCCTATATTCATTGTTGACAAAACCTCCGTCAATAATTGGCGCTAGAAGGAGGGCTATTCCAGCAAAGAGTTTGTTATTCTTGCTTCTTCAACAATGGCAAACACCAGAAACACTACCAGAAACGCTGGACTTAGCCAAAACCAGCCTCAAAGCACTACAGCTGCGCAGGATAATCCTGTTCATGATCAACCTGCCACGACCGCACCAGAGAACATTATCCAGAGACAAGATCGCATGGAGGATGCTCTGGCGAACCTTCAACAAATCACCAGTCAAATCAATGATTCTCTGCGACGTCTTGCTGAAGGACAGGTGGTCACTCCGCCACAGCAGGAACGTCCCAGAAATCGACCTGCTCAACAACCAGTGAAAGAAATCCAGATCCGGGATGCAGGAACTCGCGATCAATCTAGAGCCCGACAGGAGCGTCAGGTAGATCGCACTTCTAAAGGCAAAGGCAAGATTACAGACTTGCCACAAGGATCTGGCACAGGAAGTTCGAGCACTGACCGTGATCATGGACAACCTTCCAGGAGAGCAACCGTCAATCGTGACCGTCAGAATAGCGAGCAGAATCGTCATTCGAAGAGCGTCTTTGAGAGGATCAGCAGAGAACCCAGGCAGGAACCGGTCGACCTGCGACAACACTTAGAACAGCGACGTAGTCGAGAACAATCCATGTCACATCTCCAAAGCCAAAGTCGATCTCGTCGCACAATTACGATTGAATCTTCACAAAAGTCGCAGCAAACCCAACCTGGCCAACTTGCGGCTATTCAACGCGATAACAATCTAAGACCACCCCTGCCACCAACTAATGTCCTTCCTCATAACATTGACGTTTACAATCTGAGGATCGCATTAGAAACAATGGCTGGCTGGGATGATGAACTCGTGGATGGATATCGTCAGTCGCCATTCAACGAGGAAGTTCGAGCAGCAGCTCTTCCTGCTGGATTTAAACTTCCCACCATAAATATGTTTGATGAGAAAACAGATCCACAGGATCATATGGATCACTTCAACGATCTAATGGAGCTCCATCGAATTGACGATCTTGCAAGATATAGATGCTTCACTGTAACTCTCTCAGGAGCAGCAAAAAAGTGGTTCCGAGGGCTACAGCCGGGCTCAATCTCTTCTTGACAACAACTTCAAACTGCATTTTTGAGGCAGTTTCAGGCTGCTAAAAGTTTCAATGTCTCGTTAATCAGCCTATCAAATATCTGCCAAGGTCCAGAAGAGACTCTGCGGTCCTATCTCAATCGTTTCACTTCTGAGCTAGAAAAAGTCAACAACCCGCCTGAAGGAGGAGTTTTAACTCTACTAATGGCAGGAGTGCGAGCTGAAACGAAACTCTGGGAAGAATTGCTCGAACGGGAGTGCAGAACACTCGAAGATTTTTATCGACGAGTTGGTCGACATCTGCGAGTAGAATCTTCACGAGAAAATCTTCGCAAGACGAAGGGAGGAGCGAAGGATTCAACTAAAGATGCGACCACGACCAGCAACAATAATAATAAAAAGTTGAACAAGAGGAAAAGCGAGCAATCAATTGAAAGGCAGCCTGAATCGAAGAAGCAAGAAGTTCCCAGAGCTCCCATAAGATTTAACAACTATACTGAGCTGAATGTACCCATAGATCACATTTATGCGGTCACAAATCAACAAGAACGATATTGTCAACCAGAACCGATTAAACGGGACAGAGTGAAACGTGATCCTAACAAGTTTTGTCGATACCACAACGATATTGGACATGATACCAATAACTGCTACGCCCTGAAAGACGAGATCGAGAGGTTGATTAAAGAAGGATGACTAAGGCAGTACACTCGGCAAAACAACGAAAGAATAGAAGAAAACCAGCAGCGACCTCCTGAAGTACAACGGGAAGTGCGAACTATTTTCGGAGGGCCGCACGTTGGTGGAGATTCGAAGAGGGCACAAGATAGGTATGCAAGAGAAGCTCGACAATAGCCACTGACCAATGTCATGCATCTAGAGCAGCGACCACAAAAGCTTCAGCGAGTACCTGATATGGATATTACCTTCACAGAACAGGATGCAAGGGAAGTCCATTACCCGCATAATGACGCTCTAGTCATTAAGATCAATTGTGGAAGCACTCAGCTATGGCGAGTATTAGTCGACAATGGAGGTGTTGTGGATATCTTGTACTATGACGCCTTCAAGAAAATGGGGTTGAGTGATGGTGATTTGAAACCCACTGTCACTCCACTCTATGGATTTACTGGAGATAGTATAATGCCTAGGGGCATGATTGAGCTAATGGTTAATGTCGGAACTTA
The DNA here is from genome assembly GCA_002914845.1 of Trema orientale. Lineage (NCBI taxonomy): Eukaryota > Viridiplantae > Streptophyta > Magnoliopsida > Rosales > Cannabaceae > Trema > Trema orientale. The sequence goes on along the minus strand of JXTC01000132.1, from coordinate 273,884 downwards.
CCCCCGAGTTTCGACAGTAATGACTCAATTCTTGGTTGTAGATTGCCCCTCTGCATTTAATGCTGTGTTAGGAAGGCCGACCCTCAGGGAACTTCGAGCTGTCACTTCTGTTTATCATCTCGCCATGAAGTTCCCAACGCAGCATGGAGTAGGAGAGGTGCGAGGTAATCAATATGATGCACGTACTTGCTACAATAATTCACTAGAACTCGCATCAAGAGATACAACACCTCGCACAATGATGGTCGAATTACAAGGGGAAACGTCGAATAAAGTATCGATCGAAGACTTCGATCCTCGAGAAATCGATGATGAAATCAAAACTGGACCCGTTGAAGACTTGGAAGAACTGTCAATCGATGAATCTTCGAAAACCCTCAAAATTGGAGTAAAGCTTCAGGAGCCTGTACGTGCTGAAATTATC
>JXTC01000132.1:190146-268882 GCA_002914845.1 Trema orientale | reverse complement strand
TTGTTGACCTGGCTACCTCCAGCAGAGGAAGTAGCCGTTTCTTTTATTGGCTCAGGCTGGCTTGCAGGCTTCGGAGGTTGAGAAGGAGGCGAGCTTGTTGGGACATCCTCGAAGGCGACCTTCCTTTTCTTGGAAGATTCGACCTTCTCTTTCCCCTTGGTGGCTGGAGGAGTGCTGTCGGGGGTCTTGGATCTTGCCATCGACCCAAGTGTAGTTGGAGGAGCTCGCAGTCCGCTCCCGATAGTCATATCTGCACGAATAAGCTTTGTCAGCGAGGAAAGAAAAAAAAATATATTAAAAAAAAAAGAGAAGAATGAGAGCTACCTTCTTGTGGCTGTGGAGGTGGAGATTGAGCTTCCGGTGATGGTGGCTCGACAACAGGAGAAGCGGGCGCTTTTCTTTTCCTGGTTTTAGAGGACGATGCACCTGATCCCTTCTGCTTCCTCGTCTTCTTTTTCTTCGAGCTTGAGGGTTTCGACGGGCGGTTGGCAGAGTATGGTAATGATGCGCCCTTTGGAAACAACCCACAGTCGATCAGATTCTTAGTTGTCCCAAGCTTTTTCCAATCGAACTCCTCGGTTGGGAGGGCGTTGACTTTATACACTCTTCCCAACTGTGCCTCGTTGAGACTTGGGCGCTCTTTATTCTCTGCAAAGATATAGAAATGCGATCAGGTATTATGAAGAAATTTTGAATTTAAACAAGTATTTGATTATCTACCAGGATTTTGAAAAAACCCGTTATCAGCGTAGTCGAAATGAAAAAATGGGTTCTTCCATTTTCCCATATTGTTGCGAACTCCATGAATGGTCTTTATCGCCTGATTCGACCATTTGCTCGCATAGAAGAAGCCGAAGTCTGAGGGATTCGACTTCACTTGGTAGAACCAGGCGAATTCTTCAGGAGTGGGGCTTCCTAAGCTAAGTTTATGGTATAGTATATACAAGCCTACCATGTATCTATAAGTATTGGGGGCTAATTGGTAAGGAACGACGCCGTAATAGTCGATGATGGATTTTATGTAAGGATGGAGTGGGAGATGCACGCCGCACCTGAGTACTGCCTCAGAGAAAGAGGCAGTGCCGCGAGGAGGGGTGTGTGGTCGATTGAATTCTGTAGGAATGCGAAGAAGGGTATTGATGTTGTAGATGCGGATGATCTTCTCGAGCTTATTCGTAGAGATGCTCGTCTGGATATTGGTACATGACCAATCTCCTTCCATGTATTGATGACCCTTCGCATATTCGGGGGCGTCCCTAATATGTTGGGGCCATTGGTCCTGTGGGAGGTCGCCTATGCGAGGACTATTCTGTCTAGTCCCCGTTATCTCTACTTCTGGTCGCTCTATATAATCGTCAAGATTTATAGAGCTAGAGCTCGACTTGGAGAATGACGACTCCCCTGAGAACGCATTCCCCTCCCTAAGTTCTTCGCTACTAGACATCTGAAAAATGAATAAAGGAAAATTTTAATTTCCTATGCGAGTATTATCCTACAGGTAAAATCGTATATTAATTTATGCTAACCTAAAGTGCGACCTAGAGATAGGCGTACTATTCTTTTTATAGGTATCCTCGCTATATGCGAGCAATATACAATAATTGGGGGCAATAAACCCTAGAAAGTTCGTGAATTGTTCGACTATCTCCAAAATTTTAAGCGATCTTAAAGCTCGTTTGGAATGTTCAGTTCTTCGATTATTCGTCATTCGGTTTATTAATTTCTACATGATTTGGGTTTTATTAATCTAATTCCTATAAGTTCGTCTGTTAAATTGTCAAAATGGCAGTATTCTGGAATTTCTCTCTACGTTTGTCTGTAAACCTAGGTTCCTAGAATTCTATGAAATGTATATGTATGTAAATCTGGAATTGCAGAAGTTCTGGAAAAATAAAGGGCTCAATAGAGGAAAAATGAAAAGAAACCGACCTCAATTTTTTGAGGAGGAGGATTCTGAGGTATTTCTATCGGTTCGCCGGAGAGGAAGGAGAGAGCTTCTGTAACTGGCCGGAAAAGAAGGTTTCTCGAGTTTCGGAATGAAAAGCAAAGAAAGAAGAAGATAATGGGAAAATGCTCTGATTCGTCTGGGATGCTCGGATTTTCTGAAAAATGAGAATGAAGAGGAGAGAGAGAGAAGGAGCAAATATATGTCAAGAGATTCAGCAAATTACGGCCGTAGATCAGAGAATTTGTCCTTTAAATCTAATGGCCGAAATTCACGCGGGATTTAATTTCGGGAGTAAAGTGAATTTAATTTTTGAAATCTGAAACGTTTTGATTCGAAACGGTGGCTAGTACTGTTGTAATCATTACAAATATTTGGGAAAACGGAGCAGTCGTCTCGAGCTGTGATGATTTTTCAAGGGGAGGCGACACATGGATGTCTGACAGAAGAAAGTACGCGTGATGTCGAGAGAGGTGATTTGAGATTTAACACCTTTTCAGGTTTTGAGATAATTTCGTCACATTTTAAGCTCGCATTTATCATAGTAAGAAGCTTCATTCAGCCTGAAGACTAATGAAGCTGGGGGGCAATTGTTATGCGATCTTAAATCTATATTAGTAAACGGCGAAAAAGAAAAGTAACTTTGTTTTCAAGGGATCGAGTAATGGAGATCGAGTAATTTCCTTATTTGGGTCAAGGGATGTTACCCGATCGTGTTTTACCATAATTGTATTGTTCTGGTTATACACTTACTCGTTTATGTAAATAGGAAACTCTAAGCCATCCTCATCTATATAAAGGTGGCTCAGTCTCATTGTAAAGGATAGTTCTTCACAAAAACACTCTATTACATTCTATAATTCTCTCTTGGTTCTCACCCTGAGACTAAGAGGAACTCTTGTAATTCTCCAGAAAATAGTGAAGAACAGTGGACGTAGGCCTATCTTTTTTGGGGCTGAACCACTATAAAATCCTTGTCCTTTTTATCTGCTTTGATTCATTATCTCTTTCACACACAAGCCACATCTTATAATTTCCTATATTCATTGTTGACAAAACCTCCGTCAACAGTGAGATCCCCTCGTCTCATTGATCCTTCGAACGTGAACTCCCTTCATTGGTTTGGATCTGTCTCCTCCCGAGGACGAAATGTTCTTCCTCCGAAAGAACAAAACAAACAAACCTAGAAAATTCACTAGCTCTCTAAGTTTCACAATGGCAATAGAATAAACTCTATGCCTTATGTAAAAGCTCTCTCAAAGAGTATTTTCTCTCAAACAAAGAGCACACAAATCCCTTAGACTTGTTGAGCTTTTATAAATGAATTTGCAACCTCAATCTCGTGCCCCCTTGGTGTGAGTAGGCTGAAAATGAGAAAGGAATGATTTGCCACAAAATCTGTTGTCATTCCTTATTTAAACAGTCAGAAAGTTGTTACAACAGCTTTCATGAATTGTCCCTAAAAAGCATCCAGGTACATTGAGAGAAGTTCTCCCCGATTTTGGCTCTTTTTAATCAGCTGAAATCACTCTTTGTACCTGCAAAAATTTTCCTTAGAGACAATGATTGAGTTCATAATTAATTAGAGTCAATCAATCTTAAATAGCACAATCTGTTGTAACAGATTTTGCCAAAAAATTCCAACAGCTCATAAAATTATTTACATTAATTTAATGAGATTGTTATATGCATCATAATGGACGAAATATAACCATAATTCTACTTATACACCTGTTACTAATCATTATATATAATTTGAGATAATAAATAGTAAGAATCAAGTTTAAAATGAAAACTTAATCAAAGGAAAGATGAGATAGAATATCTTAATTAATTTGGTCCAGCTGGTCATGAAAATCCATCACGAATAATCCCTATTTTCTAGAAACGTTTAATAAGGAAAATTAAACTAAAGGATGCAAGTATAAAAAGTTTTCAAAACTAGATTTTCGACTTGCACAAATCTGTTGTGAGCGATCTTATAAATCTATTGACAGGTGTATAAGCAGAATGTGATCAGAATGAACACAGGACGGACAACTCCTACTCCACAGGGCCACGCCCAGAGATTAAACAAATTAGTAAAGTATAAAGATTACAAACAACAAATTGACTAATACAACAAAAGACTCCCTCTTTTCAATTGCCGTAATGTGTTATAACGACTTCACCAATCTTGTTTAGTGAGATCCCCTTGTCTTGTTGATCCTTCGCACATGAACTCCCTTCACTAGTCTAGATTTGTCTCCTCCCTAAAATGAAATGTTCTTCCTCCCGAAGAACAAAGGTACTCAACAAAGAAACCTAGAAAAATCACTAGCTCTCTAAGTTTCACAATGGCAATAGAACAAATTCTATACCTTACATAAAAGCTCTCTCAAAGAGTATTTTCTCTCAAATTAAGTGCATAAAAATTCCTTGGACTTGCTAAGCTTTTATAGATGAATTTCTAGCCTCAATCTCATGTCTTATGGTGTGAATAGGCTGAAAATGAGAAAGGAATGATTTGCCATGAAATCTGTTGTCATTCTTTATTTGGACAATCAGAAAGTTGTTACATTAACTTTCATGAATTGTCTCCGAAAAGCGTCCAGGTATATTGAGAGAAGTTCCTCACGATTTTGGCTCTTCTTAATCAGCTGAAATTAGTTTTTTATACTTGCAAAAACTTTCATTGAAAACAAGAATTGATTTCACAATTAATTAGAGTACATCAAAATCAAATTAAAAAACTTTCCTTAAACAGCGCAATTTGTTACAACAGATTTGGCTAGAAAATTCGAACAGCTCTTAAAATTAATTACATTAATTTAATGAGATTGTTATCTATACTATAATAGACGAAATATAAGCATAATTCTGCTTATACACCTATCAATAATTATTATCTAAGATTTGAGGTAATAAATAACAAGAATCAAGTTAAAAATAGAAACTTAATCAAAGAAAAGATGAGATAGAATATCTCAATTAATTTGGTCCAGCTGGTTACGAAAATCTATTACCAATAATCCCTATTTTCCTTCTAGAAATATTTAATAAGGAAAATTAAACCAAAGGATGCAAGTACAAAAAGTTTCCAAAATTGGATTTTCGGCCTGCACAAATCCGTTGTGAGCGATCTTGTAAATCTGTTTCAACGAGTATTTTACAACATCAGCAGTCTTGTTGTAACAACTTATTATTTTTCTCACAACAACTTGAGTCTATGATTTTTGCCAATTGTTTGCCAACACTTGCCAACACCTTGGACCTAACAATCTCCACTTTTTGGTATCTACTTGGCAAAATCAATCGCAAAACTAAAGTATAACTCAAGTTCAAAACACCTGCAAAACCTCGTGATTAATTTTCAAAAACATAATAAAAAATACTTCCCCTATCAAACACAATCATACACCAAGTAATATGATAATATAAGATATTAAGCTCTCCCTGAAAAACACAACCAATGAACACAACCAACCAAATAAAAACAACTATGATATCTCCCTTTTTTTGTCAAGAGAGATCCAAAGTCTTAAGAAAACTGCCAAATAGTCTGAAACACCCAAACATAAACAAATGAAGACTTGAAAACACCACAAACTAAAATGAAATTCAGAAAATAAAAATGTTTATGGTCCATGATCCTGCAAACAGTAAATCAGGTCAAGCTCATCTTCTACTTCTTTGGCAATGGCTATTTACAGGGATAATGGTTGGGGCAACAGGTTGAGAAGAGCTAGTTGGAGGAGTAGTTGCCACAGAGGAACCTGCAAGCACAGTCAATTTTGCCAAGATCTTAAGCTGCACTTTTTCCATATGTTCCATTCTTTCATGCTATTGGGCCTGATCAGCTTTCAAGGCTTCCAAATCAGTAGAACCAGCAACCTGCGGAGGAGATGATAAACAACCAGGTCTAGATTCTATTGCAACAAAGAAAGTCATTGTTACAACAGGTGCAACAGTAAGTACAACAACATAAGTCTTTAATTTCAGCAGCCACTTTTGCATGTTGCTCCCCTTCAACAGTTGTTTTGCCTTTCAAATGATATGTGACAAATGGCATAAGTGCAGTGACATATACACCATTGTGAAGGATGAAGTCTGCAACTGGAATAGAATAAAAAGAGCAAAAGAGAAAAAGAGAGACAAACAGTCGCTCTTTTGAGGGTTAGATACAAAGCATAAATCATAATGTGCACTTGAAATTCTCAACTAATCCCATAAAATGAGAGAAAAATCAGGAAACTGATACGATAATAAAACATGAAAGTGGAAATCTGTTGCAATATGTTTTGAACAGATCACACACTTTCGTCAAAAAGATCCCCTTTTTTTAATTTTTTTTTAATTTTTGCCACACAGAAAAAAAAATTCAATTTCAGCCAAAATAATTTCATAAACTCAAGGCATTATTTAGATAAAAAAAGAAAATAAGGAAAAAAATCATGTTAATTTTATTCTTGAAAATAAAAGATTCTAAAATTATAATGTATTGTTAAACTTTTGACAGAGAAATCTCCTTTATTTAAGAGATCAAGATGAATAAACTGGATCAAAAACCAACTGACTAACTTTTTTTTAATTTTCACACAGTTTCTAGCTTTTTTACACGCAATAGGCAGTATATTTTTTATTTTATTTTGTTTGTGTTCATTGCCTTCTTTTTTCAAATACTCATGGTTAGAAGCTTTCACTCTATCCCTGAAGTAGCCCTTTTCACTTGGTAGATTATCCTCTCTATATTGGTGATACAGAGTCCCAAATTACTCAAGGATGGCTTAATACTTCAGGATAGGTAGCTTTTTCTAATCAAGCGGTCTGTTACATAGCTAGATTTCAAGAAAAATAATATTCGAGTTGGTCAGTTAAGAATCAATCTAGAAAATTCATTAAGACTCAAAAACTTAGACATTTTAATGTCAAAAGATCAACAATTCAAGATAATTAAACAATCTAGTCATATAACAGAAACCAAAAAAAAAAAAATAGTATCTTTGCTCTTTAAAATCCTTTTATCACTAATAACACTTTTAGTAAAATTATGTTTGGCTGAAGCTGAAAAACACACGACAAAAACTTTAAGCAGAAAAAAAATTCCCAAGGCTTGCCTTAAGGAATCAAATTTTAAAAAATCAAAGCCTTTCGTGAAAATGTCTGTAATCTACTTTTCAGTTTCAATATGTTCCAAAATGATTGTTTTATTCTCGATGAGTTCCCATGATGAAATGATTTTTGACTCAATCATAGAGAAAAAAACACACATAATTGTTTGAATTGATATACCTATTCTGTGTGACCATGACATCATCAATACTACCTATAATGAGGTCTGATGGATGATTTTTCTTCACTCTTGAAGAAGGTTCTCTCTTGATTGGATCATTCAAGACAACTATGGGTACAGTTTCTTGCTGGGCAACAGTCTGTTTTTGCTCTTTTGATGTTGCAACATTATCACCGGATGTTGTAATATGAACCTCAGATGTTGTAACATCGTCAGGATGAGTTGCAACATCCAATTGTGAGTTGAAATCATTTACAGCTTCATCAGTAAAGCTGATTATCTCATCCTCCTTCAAAAAATCTGAAAAATCTTTGAAATCATCAATAACAACATTAGCTGATTCCATAACAGTTTTAGTTCTCATATTGTACATATGATAAGCTCTACTATTATTGGAATAGTCGAGAAAAACACCCGTATCACTCTTAGCATCAACCTTACTAAGATGTTCCCTATCATTCAAAATGAAACAAATGCTCCCAAAAACATGAAAAGAACTAAGATTAGGCTTCTTACCTTTCCAAATCTCGTAGGGAGTCTTTTTTATACCTAGTCGGAGATAAACACGATTGATGGTATAATATGCTGTATTTATCGCTTCGGCCCATAATCTTTTAGGCAACTTCTTATTATTGAGCATCACTCTGGCCATTTCCTGTAAAGTTTTATTTTTTCTCTCTATAACACCAATTTGTTCTGGTGTTTTAGGAGCAGAAAATTCATGTGCAATAATGTGCAATAATGTGCAATTTACAAAAATCAATAAAAATAGTATTTTCAAATTATTTTCTATGATCACTTCGAATTCTTACTATTTTGCCAATGTTGCAACCGTTTTCAACTTTAAGTCTTACACACAAATTTTTGAATGCATCAAATGTGTCAGATTTTTCTTTCAGGAATTTTATCTACGTAAATCTGGAATAATTATCCACACATACAAGGATATATTGCTTACCTACAATGCTCTATACTTGCACTGGACCCATAAGATCTATGTGTAACAATTCCAATACCTTTGATGTTGTGATGCTTTGGATAACTTTGTGTGTTGTCTTCAACTATTTTTCATGTTGGCATGGACCACGCACTCTATGAGATTGTTTGTCAAGCTTTGATAAGTCACGAACAAGACCTGCACTTGCAATTTTTTGCAAAGATTTAAAGTTTAAGTACCCAAGTCTTTCATGCCATAAATTTACGTTATTAACAGTAATGTTTTGACATGTTTCTGGTTGGACCAAGATATAATAGTTGTCAATAGATTTACAACCTTTTAAAACACAATTGATCCAAAACTAAACATTCATCTCTAGTGAAATTAATAAAAAGATTATGATCACAAATTTGACTTATGCTAATTAAATTAGCTTTAAGTCCTTCTACATGAAGTACATTTTTCAACCTTGGCATGTCATCAACATTCAAAGTTCCTTTACTAAGGACTTTTCCATTGATATTTTTCACTTGTCACAGATTTGTTGTCTGTTGATATGTCGTGATTACCTGTCATATGCCTAGAACAACTACTATCAAAATATCATGAGTTAGTAGCACATGTTCTTAAGTATTTAAATGCAACAAAACATTTTATATCAGACTTTCTTACCCAAACTTGCATGGTACCAGTTTGCAAATCAATTTTGGGCCTCGGTGTATTTATTTGGGACGGATAAACAAATAATTTGTTCGAATAATTATTCTCAGAAAAATTCATCATTGTAAAATACCTTGGTTGAATGTAATCTTTAACCCCGTAAAAATGGCAAACTAGAACAAACTTATGGGTCTTATCGCACAGATTTGAACGAACAATGACCTTACTTGTTGTTGCAACAGATCGTGAAGTGATTGCAACAGACTGCAAAGTTGTTGCAACAGATGCAGTTAGTTTCACAAACACAGTTTCAGAGTTAGATCTCATACCCTTGAAGCCCAATCCACTATTATTTCTGTAGATTTTATAGTTATCAGAATGTGGTCTAACCTTGCAGTACCTGAACTCAACATTTTCACTCCTTTTTTTGTTCTTTCAAGTTCAGCTGAAATCTTTTTAATTTTTCTATCCTTTTCAGAAATGATAGAATTTAAACTTTGCACTTTGATTTCATATTCTTCTTTAGATTTCATGAGCGCGGAGTTATTACTTATCAAAAGACGATTTTCGACAGAAACCTTCGACCATTGAGAGTACATTTTCTGATATGCTTCTTGGAGTGAATCCTGATCATGTTCTGATTCTTCACCACTATCAGAACTAAAATCCATTGCAACATCATCCAGTTTCTTGGCTTCTGTTGCGGCATCATCCTCAGCAATGGAGTCGTTGTAAATAGCTTCTATTGCAACAAAAACTACATCTTGCAACACAAATCATGAATCGTAAAACAAGAAGATAGTGAGAGCAATATTACATACAATGTCTTCCTCTTTGCTTGCATTGGATTCGACGTCCCTCAATGTAGTAATAATGGCTTTTGACTTCTTTTTCAAGGTATTGGTATATTCAGATTTAATATGACCATAACCTTCACATTCCCTGTACTGAATTCTTTTTCTCTTATTAGAATCAAAAGAATTAAAAGAATTATTACTATTGGAGGATTTTGGAGCAACCTTACTTTTTCTCGTTCTTTTTATATACCTTTTGAAACTTTTTTTCAACAAGATCATTTCATCTGAATCATATTCTACAAGAAAAGACATACTAACAAGACATATTAAAAAATTCCAAAATCTCACTAAGATTTTAGTGATTCTGCCCTGATACTAATTGAAAGATCTATTTTAGGTATTATTAAATTAATTAATTATATCGTAACATATATATGAAAATTTATTACAACAACGGGTGTATATATTGCAACAAAAATAAGAAAAGAAAGAATGAACACAAGATATTTTTAACGTAGTTCAGACCTCTCCTACTCCACAGGGAACACCTAAAGATTGAACAAATTAGTAAAGTATAAAGATTACAAACACCAATTAACTAATGCAATAAAAGACTCCCTATTTTCAATTGCCGCAATGTGTTGTAATGGCTTCATCAATCTTGTTTAACGAGATTCTCTCGTCTTGTTGATCCTTCGCATGTGAACTCCCTTCACTAGTCCAGATCTGTCTCCTCCCGAAGATGAAATGTTCTTCCTCTCGATGAACAAAGGCATTCAACAAAGAAACCTAGAAAACTCATTACCTCTCTAAGTTCCACAAAGCCAATCGAACAAACTCTATGCCTTACATAAAAGCTCTCTCAAAGAGTATTTTTTCTCAAATGAAGTGCATACAAATCTCTTGGACTTGTTGAGCTTTTATAGATGAATTTCCAGGCTCAATCTCGTGCTCCCTTGGTGTGAATAGGCTGAAAATGAGAAAGGAATGATTTGCCATGAAATCTGTTGTCATTCCTTATTTGGACAATCAGAAAGTTGTTGCAACAGCTTTCATGAATAATCACTCAAAAGCGTCCAGGTACATTGAGAAAAGTTCTCTACGATTTTAGCTCTTATTAATCAGCTGATTAGTCTTTTATACCTGCAAAAACTTTCCTTAAATACAAGAATTGATTTCACAATTAATTAAAGTCAATCAAAATCAAATAAAAAAACTTTCCTTAAATAGCGCAATCTGTTGCAATAAATTTTGCCAAAAAATCCTAACAGCTCATAAATTTAATTTCATTAATTTAATAAGAATGTTACCATAATGACGAAATATAACCATGATTCTGCTTATATACCTGTCAATAATTATTATCCAAGATTTAAGATAACAAATAGTAAGAATCAAGTTAAAAATACAAACTTAATCAAAGGAAAGATGAGATAGAATATCTCAATTAATTTGGTCCAACTGGTCACGAAAATCCATCACCAATATTCTCTATTTTCCTTCTAGAAATGTTTAATAAGAAAAATTAAACCAAACGATACAAGTACAAAAAGTTTCTAAAATTAGATTTTTGGCCTGAACAAATCCATTGTGAGTAACCCTGTAAATCTGTTACAACAAGTATTTTGCAACATCAGCAGTCCTATTGTAACAACTTGTTATTTTTCTCGCAACTTGAGTTTATGATTTTTACCAATTGTTTGCCGACACTTGCCAATACCCTGGACCTAACAATATGTATGTAAAATGTTAATTGTTATGGCATAACTGTTAAAAGACATGACCCTAAATCCGTTTTATCTTGGACCACCTCATCATATAGTAACAATTATACCGCACCTCATGTCAATTCAACTTAAAATTTTTGTCAATAAATAATTAGTTAAGGTTTCAGTACAAGGTGTTAAATTTCAGAACTCCATTTGTTGGTACAACTACTACGTTTCTATATGCTATGCATATATATATACAAACACATACGTACACATAAGGTCATATATAGTCCTCTTAATAGGATCGGTTTTGTCCATGCACTACAAGAAAATGGGCTGTAGCGACGATGTTTATAGTGACGATTAACTATCGTCGCTATAGCTTAATGCTAAAGTGATGACATTCAGTTGTCGTAACTACAGAAAGTCAAAGTATAAAATTTGTCCAAACATTTCTTTAACGATGACTATGTCTTCGCTATATGGAAGAACAGTGACGACTATGTATAATCACAGCTACGTATAGTCAGTGCTATAATATTGGCACAAAAACCTGCGCGAAGTCCAGAAAGAAATATTTGACTTAAAGTCTTTATGGCGACGATTAGCATTTAGAAAATGCGACAACATCTAGGTGTTGTAGCTATAAGACTTTCCAAAAAAGCTGCGCCAGTTTACAATAACTTGTATGCGGAAAAGGAGCCAAAATTTTCGGGATTCATGAAATATCTTCTCTATAGCGACGACATAGTAATAAAATTTTCAAATCTGTATTTAATTTTATAACCGAAAAATTAATCTTTTCTTAAATTATAATAGCGACAATATAGGTAACAGTAAAATTCGGGCGGACAAATTGTGTCTGCCCATTTTTTCACCCAGATTAAAGTGGAAATAAAACGATATTGTTTAGGGTCTATAGCGACGATATTTGTCATCACTATAGACCCTGCCGCCGTCGCCGTCAGCCACTACCGCCGCTACCCCTCTAAAAAGTTAGTGTGTATTTTTTATTTTATTAAAATAATTGGTTAAAAAAAATGATTAGAAAATATTATAATTAAAAATATATATTAGTTAAAAATAATAGGTTAATTTAGAAAATTAAATTTGTTTTTTTTTTCAATTAGAGGTTAGAATATATTATTAAAATGTGGTTATGTTTGTATAGTAATTAAAAATAATAGGTTAGTTTACATTATTAGAAATGTGATTATAATGATATTGTTATAATGAATTTGTGATGATATTAGTTTATAATATGATGATTAATTTGGATTTGTAATATAGTGATATTAGTTCGTTTATAGAAATACTATGAGATTTATTTGAATTAATTAAATATTTTGTGAGATTGTGTTGGATTTGTGGATAAATTGAATATGTGAGATTAATGTTTGTATGGAAATGAGTATTTGAAGTAATTATGTTTTTGAATATGAGAAAATGTAATGTAATTTTTTTTGGGGTTTATATTATTCTTGGTTTTTAATTAGACTTGTGTTAGAACGGAAAATGATAAATTAGGATTTGAGGTTAGAATAAGTTTGGTACATTAATTTCCCTCAAAAAAAAAAAAACGTTGGGTACATTAATTAAAAATATGATATATGTAAAAGTCAATTAATTACATAAACATTGAATAAAATTACTAATTTATAATAGGAGTAATAAAATACTCAAAATGCCCGTAGAAGTAAAAAAAAATCCGAAATGCCCCTATAAGTAATAAAATATCCAAAATGCCCCTATAAGTAGTAAAATACCCCTATAAGTAATAAAATATCCAAAATGCCCCTATTAGTAATGAAATTACCCAAAATACCCCCATAAGTAGTCAAATACCGAAAACGTCCCTATAAGTAATAAAATACCCAAAATGCCCCTATAAGTAGTAAAATGCCCCTATAAGTAAAAAAAAGCTCAAAATGCCCCTATACGTAATAAAATGTCCAAAATGTCCCTATTAGTAATAAAATACCCAAAATGTCACTATAGGTAAAAAAAATACCAAAAATGCTCTATTGGTAATAAATTACCCAAAATGATCATCTTAAGTAATAAAATACCCAAAATACCCTTAGAAGTAATAAAATACCCAAAATGCCCCTAGAAGTAGTAAAATGCCCAAAATGCCTAATAGGTAATAAAATACCCAAAATGCCCGTATTAGTAATAAAATACCCAAAATACCCCTAGAAGTAATAAAATATAAAAAATGCCCTTATAAGTAATAAAATATCGAAAATGCCCTTGTGGTAATAAAATACTGAAAATACCCCTAGCGTAAAGTAACACACAATTATGAACTTAAGTAGTTCTTGGGTAAGCATTTCCTATTAGAATGAACTGTTTGTTCTCTAGCAGGAAAATGGTTGCCTGAGAACTACTTATGTTTTTGGTATTTTTGTGATTCCTTTTAGATGTCTAATTGAGAATATCAAGACTGTTAAAGATCATCTTGAGTAGCAGGAAATAGAATAACTAATCTTTGGTTATTCTGAAGGTTAGTTATTTCTTTGCCTATTACTCTCGGTGGTCCAATACATGCACGCATTATTTTATTCACCTAAGAAATTACCTTAGACCCATTCAGGAGTCGGTGAGAGATTATGCATGCCGAAATCGATTCCTGAATTATCCCGTTTGGACAGTTCGGGATTATATGTTATGTGTTGTCATTCACTTATAAACATTGTTCTTTCGTCGAGTTCCGGTGGCATCTCCTTGTGTTCTCCTGGTATACATATATGTATCACACTTAGGGGAACTATAGGGAAATGCTACTGGAATTTCGGTGTGAATAGAACAATGTTTGAGTGAATAATAAACCACATAATAAAATAATCTTGAATGGGATAGGGCCTTATATTTTAGAAGTGGAGTGATAAGGTGGATTTAGGACACATTATAATGATGCATATAATCTTTGACAATCATTTCTAACTCGTTCTAACATCAAACAACAAGAGGAGAAAATGTGTCAATTGATAAGAGTTGGATATGTTTGAGGAGCCGTTCTTCCAAGGAGTATTGGAATGGTGCAATAACATTTCTTGATAGAGCAAAAGATTTTGTGAATGACTAAGGCAAAGTTCATTGTCCATGTAAACTTTGTCGTAGTGTGTTGTATAAGATACTTGATGTGGTTAAAACTCATATAATAAGTAATGGGTTCAATGTAGAATATACCACTTGGACATTTCATAGAGAAGTGGAGTCAATCCTTCTACAAAATGATGAGCATAGAGGTAATGCTATAGTAGATGTAATGGTAGATGTTTTAAATGACTTCATAGGTTCATCTACGCATGATTCTATTCATAATAATGTGGATGTCGAGGAGGATATTGCAATGTTGCCTTCTATGTCTATACAACAATATGATAATATGTACACTGAAGTTGAATAAGAATTGTATCCTGCGTGCACATGGTTCTCTGCACTGAACTTTTTGGCAAAGCTTATACATTTGAAAGTGATGCATAAGTGGACTACTAAATCATTTGATAGCTTATTGAAGTTATTGAAGGAGGCACTTCTAGTCGACAACAAACTACCGAGGTCACATTATGATGCGAAAAAATAGATGAGTAATTTAGAATTAGGGTACGAGTCAATTCTTGTTTGCAAATATGATTGTGCTTTATTTTGGCAAGAAAATGCAGACGAAGAGAATTGTCCTGTGTGTAGGGTGAGTCAGTGGGTAGATAAAAATATGAAAGACAAGAAGGTACCTCATAAAGTTTTGCAGTATTTCCCATTGACACCACGGTTCAAGCAATTGTACAAGTCGAGGCACACCACAGCAAGTATGAGGTGGCATTATTTAGGTCATTCTAAGGAGGAAGGGGTGTTAAGATGTCCAGTTGATGGGGAAGCATAGAAAGGGCTTGATCGCAGATATCCTGATTATGCCAAATAACCAAGGAATGTACGATTGGGTTTGGTAGCATATAGGTTCAATCCATTTGGCAACATGAGTTTGTCTTACAGCGCGTGGGCAGTGGTATTGATGACTCATAACTTGTCACCATGGTTATGGATGAAAGAGTCATATTTCATGACGCCCTTGTTAATTCTTGGTTCTTAATCTCTTGGAAAAGACATGGACATTTTTCTAAGCCCATTGGTTGAGGAGTTGAAACAATTATAGGAGATTGGGGTAGAGACGCGAGATGCCACAAGTAATCACATTTTCAAAATGCATGCTCCACATTTATATATTGTTAATGATTTTTCGGCCCATAGTACTTTATCTGGGTGGCGGGTTCAAGGTTACAAAACTTGTCCAACTTGGAATGAAGACACTCCTTCAATGAGATTAAAGACCAAGACTTGTTATATGAGTCACAGACGTTTCTTACCGACTAAACATGCAATGCGAAGAAGTAAAGAGTTTGACAGGAAACTGAAGAAAAGAAATCCAGCTTGCCGGTTTAGTAATGCAAATATTTTAGAGCACCTAAGAAAGTTGTCACCTGCATTGCTAGGTAAACATCCAACTTATGGTAGGTTACGCGGAAACGTGACAAAAATGAATCAAACTAGAGAAAAAAGAGTATTTTCTACGAGTTAGAATATTGGTCTTCCTTACTGTTGAGACACAATCTTGATGTCATGCATATAGAGAAAAATGTCTGTGATAGTGTTCTTGGCACAATGTTGAGAATTGAAGGCAAATTAAAAGACACAGTTTATACACGTCGTGATTTGGCTAATATGGAAATAAGACAAGAGTTGCTTCTTGTTGAATCAGGAAACAAGTTAATCAAACTGCAAGCACAATATACTCTCAGTAAGGATAAACGACATAAATTCTGTCAGTTTATTAAGTCTGTCAAGTTTCTCGACAACTTTACTAGTAATATACAGAGGAATGTAACTAATAATGACACGAAAATAATTGGCCTGAAGTCATATGATTGTCACGTTATAATGCAGCACTTGTTGGCTCCAAGGAGAAAAGGGGATAACGTCCACAATTATTGAACTCTATAACGTTTTCCAACAAATATGTGCTAGGACTTTAAGTGAAAAAGACTTAGAAAGTTCCGAAGATACTATAGTTCTGATTCTTTGCAAGCTTAAGCGGATATTTCCTCCTACATTTTTTGATATCATAGTTCACTTAGTGATGCATTTTCCTGAAAAAGCATTACTTGGTGGACCTGTTCACTTCAAGTGGATGTATCTTATGAGAGATATATAAAGAAGTTGAAGGACTATGTCAGAAATCGAGCATGTCTTGACGGATCTATTACTGAAGGTTATATTATTGATGAAGCGTTAATGCTTTGTTTAATGTATTTCCAAGGGATTGGGATGAAGTTCAATCGGCCTGAAAGGAATGAGGATCTTATTGACACCGGTCCGAAAAAATACTTAAGTGTATTTCAATTACAAAGTCGACCAATTGAAAAAGGACTTACGTGTCACTTGATATACATCTTCGAAAGAAAGCAGAGTGGTACATATTAAACAATTACCCAGAGATCTAAAAGTATTTGGAGTAAGCCCCCACAACTGATGAAATATTAAATCATAATGACTAAGTATCATTATATTAAGTTTCATTGTCTTTTTATAATATAGTGAACACACGAGGGAGCTCCAACAAAAAAGTGGTCAAAATCTAGATGAAATCAAAAGGCAACAGTTTCTAATGTGGTTTTATACGAAGATACGAAACTTATAATTCCAACCTTTACATTGCATTAATCTTTTTATTGTTGTTTAATTTATATTTAAATTGAATGAACAGATGTATCAGTTACGTGAAAATGGATCCCCTGAAGTAACCAATTGGTTGTACTCATTGGCATCTAGGCCATATTACCACGTCTCCTCTTATTCTGTATGCATTGTTAACAGAACTCAATTCATAGCTCATTCAAGAGATTCTAAATGATTGACTCAAAATAGTCGAATATCTATTCTTGGGACTGATGAGATTACATTCTACAGTCATTTAGAAGAGATTCAAGAGTTCAATTATATAGACACATATTCTGTTATCTTATTCAAGTGCAAATGGTCTGATTAGGAAGAAGAAAATAAAATCAGAAAAAAACATAATAAGTATAGCTATCAATTCTGAATAGTATAAAGATGAACCATACATACTTATTTCTCAAGTTAAGCAAGTTTTTTATGTTGATGATTTGTTGAATGGCCCGAACTGGAGGATTATAGGGGATTAGGTCATCGAAGTGGATGGGATATCCAAGAAAATGATACTCAGCTAGTTGTTCTGCAAGATCATAACTTCTCAAACTTTGTCCTTACGGTTGATCATGGCGAGCTAGAGTCTATCAGTTACAATCGTGGGAGTGAAACTGAACTAGTTCAAAATTCCGATATTGTTATCCATGATACGGAAGAAAATGATTTTATTGATAATAACAACCTTGATTAGGATGACACAATTAATGATTATGTAGAATCAGAAGAAGAATTGGAGATGGACGATGATGCAAGATGAAAATGAAGATTATGTTGATAGTGATGATGATTAATATGCATATGTTATTTGTTATATATTTCATTACATTATTTTTTATGTTGTTAATAAAATATGTAATTTTATATCGTCAAATCTATATGCATCCTATAATATTTATTATATTTTCCCACTAGACTCGTTTAGGATTCTTGCCCAGTGTGAGTGAGGAACAATACATATTTTTTCTTTATTTAATTAGTAAACAAACATACATTTATTCTTCATTTCATCTGAGTATTTACTAATATTTTTTTACTCTCCTTTGTAGCGCCGATCGATATGAGAAAATGTTCAGCGCCGATCGGTATGAGAAAATGTTCAAAGAATAGATATTTGAAATTGCAGCAAAAGCGAGACTCGTTGCGGCCAGGTGAACGACTCCTGACCAGGTTTGACAAGAAGGAAGATACGTGGAGAGCTATTAAAGCAAACTAGAAGTATTTTCCTTGTCATATTGGAGTATTGGCCAAGAAGAATAAAAAATCTTTCCACAAAAGCTAGGCAAAGGTTCTTACTGAATAGGAGGCAAAAATAGAGACTTGCGTCATGGTAGGAACACTAGGTTTATTGCTATAAATTTTTGAATTTTGGTTGTAATTATTATTTTAATTACTTTTTTTTTTCTTGCAGTGATACTTCGAGTACAAGGATATTAGTAACGAGGAACTGCCTCATGTATATAAAAGCATTGATAATTCTGCTCAAGACATATATAAAGACTGGAAGAATAGCCTTAATATGCACTTCAGGCTTAATTGGGGGAGGGGGGACGAGGGGGATCTTAACATTCCTCGTATTCCTCATGGTCATCGTGTTGTTCCTCCTGATATGACTGAGGAGACTTGGAATAAGTGGGTAGAATCGTTCAACTCCGAGGAGTATCGGGTTAGTACTTCTTCTAATTATTCTTTTATAACATTCATTTTATAATTATTACATATTTATCTAATGACTTTTAATTGGCAAGCTATGTCTAGGAGGAACGCTGAGAATAGGTCACACATAAGATTTGTCAGTAGGCAGGGGGCTAAGTCCACCATCTCTAGTATATATGATATGGTAATCTTTTCATACTGTTTTTTATTTTTTTTTCTTATTGCCTTTTTTAGTTTACTAATCTAACTCAATGTCCAGGGGGATCCTGATACGGAAGAGATGTAGCCGATCATAGAGAATTATTGGTAGAGGTATATGGATCCTATAACTAGTGCCTGGCCTTCTGCTGAGTATGAGCAGAATTATATAAATAACTTCTTACTTAATATGTTACTGATTATATACTACTTTTATTTTTACTAAATTTTTTTTTTCAACTATTTATAGAATAGAATGGTTGAGATTCGCAATACTCAGTTACAATTTCAAGCATCTTCATCTGCCTTAGGTTCCTCAGCATAGATTGCACCACCTCGTATTAATGAGACATCGATTGCTGATGAGGTTCTTGGTATTAGGAAAGGCTATAGGAGAGGAGCTGGTCCAAAACTCATGGGAGCTACTAGCACATCTACTACAGCATCTTCTCCACCACATCAGCCGCCTTATGTGCCAGACCTAGCATTGCAAGACTTCTTTAGCGAGACGCAGAATTATCTGGCTGTGGCCAATCAGTGTGAGCAGGTCCTCCTGGCATAGTGTGATGTGTACAGGCAGTACTATGGCGAGTAGATGACTTATATGTCTAACTCATTGTCGATATTGCTTCTGGGATTTTGTATGCCTGTATGACAAAACCTTGCTGCTCCTGCTATTCCTTCGATGCCCCTGCCCCCTGCATTGCCTCCACGATATTGGCCTCAACCTCCTCCCCCACCTTCTGAGCCTGAAGAGGATGAAGATGCTACTGACTTGGGCAGCTAGAGAGTTTTTAATTTATTGTTTTGCAGCATTTTTATGTTTTGGATACTTTTATTATACTTGTTTTCTTGGATCTGAATTTATTACATTTCTATGTGTTTAATCAGTATTAAACTTAATGTTGGTGTTATAAAATCGCTCAGTTTAATTCTAATTTTAGCTATTATATTTTATTTTAAATTAAAAATTATAAAACTTTTAAATTAAAACACCTTTTTAAATTTTTTTATACAAAAACAAAATTATAGCGATGACAGATCGGTGATGATGGCTCTATACCCATGACAGATTGGTGATGACTTTATCATTGCTATAGATGTATAGCGACGATACTCTGATTATTGCCATCGCTATAGGCCTTATTTCTTATAGTGATGATTTGGCCAATACAGATCACGTTTGTCCAATACCATATTGTTTAAACGTGACCTGTGTTGGCTAAAACATGGACGAGACTGGTTCTATTAAGAGGACTACATATGTGGCCCGTACATATGATGCTAGTTATTAAATTATTCGCATGCATAAAGAACGAGACCGAGTAAACAAAAAACATTAGACTTCTTCTTCTTCTTCTTCTTCTTCTTCCTCTTTTTAAATACTAAAATGCACTGATCCATAACCGGGTAAAAAAAGAGATGACCTTAACTTCATTAGCTGGAGATCTCAATGGCTTTGATGGCTGGCTTCTTGACCTTTGCCCTTAGGGACAGTCACAGTGAGGACTCCATTCTCCATAGAAGCCTTCATCTGATAATTCTTGGCATTCTCTGGTAGCCTGAACCTCCTTTGAAATTTTTCACTGCTATGCTCCACCTGGTGCCACACATCGCTCTTGTCCTCCTTCTCCACTTTCCATTAACCTTTGGCATGCACACCTTATATATTGTGTTCTTCATGTATCGTGGTGGTTCTTCTCTATTTGCTATTCCACTTAAGTATATTACTCTCTTTGCTGAATTAAAAGAACTTTCCACATTTAGAAATAGTTGTCTTGATGATATTAGTCATTATAGGATCGAAAAATTGGGTTTTTAGACTTGTCAGACAAAAGTATAGATGCAGTGAAAGCTATTTTTTATATTTTGTCCTTAAAATCACAGGGGATGAAAATTTCCTATAAAATCTATATTACCATTTGATCCCTTGATAGATTCTTATTTCTTTATCTTGCATAATGTGAAGTTGTGTTTTCCCCCCCCACCTTCTTTTCTATATAAGTATAGTTATAAGTTAAATGTTGTTGCTGTCATGTTGTTTTTCTATAACGTTCTTCATTTTTCTATAAGTAGCTAACGTCTTAACTTTATACCTATCTTGTCTTCTTTTTCTTCCTAAATGAAATACTTAAATTGATAGGTTTACTTTTACCTATCGTCTTTTCTTCTTCCGACAGATATGTTTCTATGTAAATGAAATCTAGGGATTTAAAGAAATTAAATTGAAAAAGCCCCCTAGAAAATATTTTAACGCCACATAAAAAGCGACGTGATAGACCTATGACGTTGCTTCATAGACCTACGATGTCATTTTTAGGTGACAACTTGTTACAATGGTCACCTACTTATCGCTTTGGCAAGTGACGTGGTATCTAATAGACGTCATATTAAAAGTGACATGAAACATGGTTTTTCTAGTAGTGATGGCACATAATTTTGTAAAAACTAGTCAATTTGCTTCTGAATGGTACCATTTGATTTTAGAAATATTTGGATAGCAACTCCCCTATTTTTAGGACTTTCTTACATGATTGCAATCTTTATCATAGACCGGCAATAACGATTGATAAGCCAATTCTCATATATATACATCAGAAGAAACATTTAGAACAACATATACTCATTTGAAATCTTTTTCAATTTAGACAAAATTTTAAATACATTTTGCATTTGTAAACAGCCACAACCAACTCGTAAATTGATATAATATACATAAGAGGATCAATATATTACACACTCTAAGCAAAAAAATCATATTACAAGTGTAGATAACTTATTCCAACAATGAAAACATATGAATCCACAAATAGTAAACCTTGGGACTTTAGATTTAACTTTGACTCTTCACTTAAATTCCATGCTTCTAGTAACAAAATAAGATTCCTAGAACCTTAATTCCTCAAATAAGAGTTGTGGTCTAAGAGCTAAAGCAAGAGAAATAAATTATTAATTATAAATTCTACATAAAGCTCACCTTGACTAGTTTGAGCTTTTGTTGAAGCTCTAGCCTTCTACTTCTACCAAAATGATTCCCAAGGCTTAGAAATAGATTTTAGGACTCAAGAGGACTTGGAGAAACTCTTAGTTAAGTTGCAGCAAGTAGAGAATTCTAATTATAAGATAAGACCTAAGAAGATGAACTAGTAGACTTACATTGACTAGTTTAGAGTGAATCTAGAATCTCGATTAGAAATGATAACCTTTGGAATACTATGTAGTCTAATAATTTCTTGAACATACAGTTGAGCCAACTAATCCAACCTATAAGTTACTCTAATCGAAAGGAAATAAGCTGACTTACTGTACCTATCTACAATCACCCAAATAGCATGATGATCTTTATTTGTCTTAGGAAGTCTAACAACCAGATCCATGGCAATCTCCTCCCACTTCCATTGTGGCACGTGCAAGGGCTTCAATGTACCAGCTGGTCTCTAGCATGTAAGGCATTGTTCTACAAACTTCACCACATCGTTCTTCATACCTAGCCATTGATAATGTAGTTTCAAATCCTTATACATCTTTGTAGTACTAGGGTCAACAGAATAGGGATTAGTATGAGGTTCGATCAATATTTCCTTTCTAATGGTTCCATCTGGTATACACAATCTATTTCTGTATCTAATCACACCATCACTAGAAATCTGGAAGGCTACCTCCTTTCCAAACTCTATCTTAGTCTTTAACTTGTCAGATAGGGATCTATATTCTGGTCTTGCTTGATTCTCTCCAAATTTATAGGTTGCAAGGTAAGAGCTGTTAATTTCTCTATTAAACCTGTAGGCATAATGTTTAGTTCCAATCGATGCAAATCAATCAAAAGATGATTCTAATTAACATACTTAAGTGATATAGTAGCTAATAACTTTCTACTTAGAGCATTTGCAATCATATTAGCTTTTTCTGGATGATAGTTAATCTCACAGTCATAATCTTTCATTAGTTCAAGCAATCTTCTCTGTTTCACATTCAATTCCTTTTGGGTGAAGAAGTACGTTGGACTTTTATGGTCTGTGTAGATTTGACATCTTTCTCCATAAAGATAATGTCTCCAAATCTTCAGTGCAAAAACTATTGCTACCAACTCCAAATCATGAGTAGGATATTTCTTTTCATATTCTTTCAGTTACCTGAAAACATAGATGATCAACTTACCATTTTACATCAAAATACAACCTAGACCATTCTTTCAAGCATCACTATAAACAACAAATCCTTCTGATCCATAAGGTATAGAAAGAATAGGGTTTGTTATCAAACGATATTTCAATTCTTAAAATCTCTTTTCACAATCATTATTCTATAGAAATTTCACATTCTTTCTAGTTAGTTGAGTCAATAGGGAAGCCACCTTAGAAAACCCATCTACAAATCTTCTATACTAACCAACCAATTCAAGAAACTACGAGTCTCTAAGATATTTGTGGATTTGGGCCAATTAAAGATGGCCTCAATCTTTGTTGATTCCATAGATATACCATTTCCTGACACCATATGACCAAGGAAGATAATTTTTTATAACCATAACTCACACTTCTTAAACTTTCGCATACAACTGCTTTTCCTTCAAGATCTTCAAAACTATTCTCAAATGCTCCATGTGCTCCTCCCTTGAGTGCGAGTATATCAAAATGCAATCAATGAACATTCTAATGAAATTATCCAAGAAATCCTTAAATACTATGTTCATCATGTCCATAAAAGCACTTGGAACATTAGTTAAACCGAAGGGCATCACCAAGTACTTATAGTGCCTGTATCTCATTCTAAAAGGTGTCTTAGGAACATCCTCTTCCTTGATTTTCAACTGATGGTACCCATATCTTAAATCAATCTGTGAAAACACTGAACTCCCTTGTAACTAGTTAAATAAATCATCAATTCTTGGGAAGGGATACTTGTTCTTGATGGTAACTTTATTCAATTCTCTGTAATCAATACAAAGTCTTATAGTGCCATCTTTTTTCTTAACAAATAATACTGGTGCACCCCATAGAGATAAGCCAGGCTTAATAAAACTTTTATCCAATAGCTCCTGTAACTGCACTTTTAACTCATTTAACTCTGCGAGAGCTATTCTATATAGTGTTTTAGAAATAGGAGCTATACCAGGTAATAAGTCAATAACAAACTCTATCTCTCTATCAGATGGTAATCCTACTAGATCTTTTAGGATTACCTTTAGAAATTCATTAACTACTGGTACTTATTCCGGCTTCACCTTCAATTCCTCTCTAGTATCCATTATATTTGCCAGATAACTAGTACATTCTTTTTCAAGTAACTTCCTTGTTTTTATCATTGAAATAATTCGTACCATTTTCTTCTTGAAAGACCCAAGGAAAGTAAACTTCTCTTTACTAGGTGGCTGAAATACTATCCTCTTACTATTACAATCAATGCTAGCATGATATTTAGATAACTAATCCATACCCAAAATCATATCAAAATCTTGTATACCTAGCACTATTAAGACTACCCACAACCCTTTACTATCTATTTATATTGGGCACGCTCTTAGAACTTAACCAAAATATAGTACTTCCGTAGATGGAATAGTTACATATTATCTTAAATTCAAAGCTTTAGGTGATCTGCCTAATTCTCTCACATATGCTGTTGATACAAATGAATATGTAGCTCCTGAATCTATCAATGTATTTATGAGGACATCAAAGATAGAGATCTCACTTGCTACAACTGATGGATTAGTATCAGCATTTGTCGCAATCATAGCAGACACATGAGCTATAACTTTCTTTTGTTCACCAGAGGTGGACAATCCTTGGAAAAATGCCATGTCTTACCACATGTATAACATACTCTACTACCCGAAAAATATTCACCTTTATAAGGCTTTCTATATTTAGGATATGTAACTTTTTGATTCGAAGTAGATTGCATTTGTTGACCTGTTGTTGGGTGCTTCGAAAGATTTTGTTTTTGTCCACAATCCTATGGGTGCATTGATATGATACATATAACATATATAAAAACAGCTTATATCTATTAATGTTCATGTGATACAGTTAAAATAAATCTTTACTCATCTTGTGTCTAATAGAAAAGATAGTGAAACGGGTCAGTATCCTCTATGGTAAGGTGT
Organism: Trema orientale; assembly: GCA_002914845.1. Classification (NCBI taxonomy): domain Eukaryota; kingdom Viridiplantae; phylum Streptophyta; class Magnoliopsida; order Rosales; family Cannabaceae; genus Trema; species Trema orientale. The sequence goes on along the minus strand of JXTC01000132.1, from coordinate 243,872 downwards.
GTGGAAGACCTGATATGAATTTTATTACTAAAATGATCACTAGACTGAAATCACAACTTTCACAAAAATCAAGAAACTTAGTTACAAAATGACTTGAAAGCATACAAGTCATTTGAGGTATTTAGTAGCCAATAACTAGCATTGAAAACTTATCAAAATGATCAAAACATGAATGCTAGTTCTTTAACACAAAAATGATTCAAAATGGTACATAATTTTATAAAAACTAGTCCATTTGTTTCTAAATAGTACCATTTGGTTTTAGAAATATTTGGACAGTACCTTCCCTATTTTTAAGATATTCCCGTATGATTATGATCATGATCATAGACCTGCAATAATGATTCACAAGCCAATTCTTATATATACACATCAAAAGAAATATCTAGAATAACATAAGCTCACTTGAAATCTTTTTCAATTTAGACAAAGTTTAAAATAAATTTTTCATTTCTAAATAGCCACAATCAGCTAATAAATGGATGTAATACATATAAGAGGATCAATATAAAGAAATCGGATTATAACTCTAGACAACTTATTCTAACAATGAAAATGCACGAATCCACAAATAGTAAACTTTGGTGCTGTAGGTCTAAATTTAATTCTCTACTTAAATTCTGTGCTTCCAACAACAAAATAAGATTCCTAGGAACTTTAATGCCTCAATTAAGAGCTTTAATTTAAGAGTTAAAGCAAGAGAGCTAAATTACTAATTCTAAATTCCACATAAAGCTCATTTTGACTAGTTTGAGCTTTTGTTGAAGTTCTTGTCTTCTACTTCCACCACACTAATTCCTAAGGCTTAGAAATGGAGGACTCAATAGGATCTTAAGAAACTCTTAGTTAAGTTATAGCAGGTGGAGAATTCTAATTAGAAGACAAGACCTAGGAAGAGGAACTAGTAGACTTACCTTGACTAGTTTGGACCTATCTCGCTTTCTAGAGCTCTAATTGAGTTCTACCACTTGAAAACTCTTGGATATGGCTAAGAGGAGTTAAGAGAAGTTTAGATAGTAGATGAAGTGGTTCTGGTCATGCCTAGAGAGAAAGAGGAAGAAAATGACCAGATTTGGTTCAAAATCAACACTTAATGACTAGTATTAATTTTTGTATGTTTATGGCATTCTGTGTGTGTAGAAATGCCTAATCTGCAGGGGGGAAGTACTGTATATTAGTATTAAATTTTTTTATTGTTCATTGTTAATCGAGAACTTGAATTAGTCTAAGTCGCGTAAATGAATTTGAATAGTCGCTTATCCAATTTGAATTGTTTTTTATTATGATACCCCAATGTGCACATAGAAAAAAGAGAAAGAAGAAGTATATTCGTGCATGTGCTAAGAACCATTCCCACCAGACAAGCTTAGCTAGGACAAATGTCCCAATACATATAAAATACATATAAAACTTCTTTTTTTTAAAAAAAAAAATGTATGACTTAACTAATAACCTTCACTTATTATAAAGAAATGAAAATAATTCACACACCATAAAAGTTGAACTCCCGACCTAATGCCCAATCTACATCCCACCAACTGAGCTAGCCTAGTGTTCCTGTAGATTCAAAAACTTAGACTATGAAAATTTATAACAATTTATATATATATATATATATATACATAATCCTCTCAAGGTAGTTAACCATTGTTCGGGGTCGGAGTTGTGCTCTGGATTAATTAATGTGACCTGTACTTAATTAAAATAAAACAGAAGATAATTGGGTTGTACCATTAGAATGCAAAACAGAAAGGGTCATCACAACACTTCCACGTGTCGAAAAGGGATAGGCGGTTGAAATAAGAACAAATCTTCCTACGTATTTCGACAAGATTGGCGGTTGCAAGAATGACTCACTTAGTGTGTACAGGAATAAAATAATATTAAAAATTGACGGAGGCGGATGAACCGACCATATTGTCAACTGAGAACTAGAAGTAATATAATAATATAATAAATAAATAGACAAGGAATTAAATATTACTAGTTGATTGAGGCGAATATACCGACCATGACGTCAACTAGAAATTAGCAGCAGAAATAAATTGCAGAAAAATAAATAGTTAAAAAACTGACGAAGGCGATACCGTCCACATGCTAGTTTTAGTTAGTTAGAGGGGTTAGAATTACGAGGCGGTAAGTCCAGCCATATCATCGTAAATAATAATAAATAACCGAAATTAAAGTGCTGAAATTTAAATAAAGCGGTGTGACCGGTTGCGAGGAAAAACAACACAGATCACTAAATAAATGCGCACAATAATTAAAAAGAGAGCAAAGTAACCGATTGCACTTAAGGCAGCAATACAGATTACTTCACAGGGAAGGAGAAGCGTAGTAATTGATTGCACTTAGAGCAGCAATACGAATTACCCGCCAAGAGAGAGATACAAGACAGATATATATATATATATATATATATGTAAGTATAGAGAGCATGAAACCTCGAACTTGTGCTACAGGTCAAGCACGGGGTTGTGGAGAGTAGCTCGGTACCCAAAGATCACTAAAGAACACAAGTCAGATTTTGAGATTGAATGAATACAACAAGATATTAAGAGGAGCAAAAGATAACCACGGGTGGAGGAATACAACAAGGTTATGACGGTGGTGGTGAGAATGTAGGGAGCTTCACATAGGCAACTTGGCAAGCAAAAGGCAAGGACCAAATTAATTAAACAAAAAGAAAGGAAAACTTTGAGTTTCGGATGAACAAGAGAAAGAGAAGGAGAGAGAGAGCACGGTTGGAAGACAAAGAAAGAAAGGATTATTATATTAAAGTGAGCTGAAAAATTCTCGTTCTTACAAAATGAAGGGGAGGACCCCTATTTATAGGTAAAAATTGCCTTGTAAGACAAGATAACTTAAGCTACAAGGGGATGATGTGTCAGCATCCTAGTGGCTAGCTTACCTTAATGTGCAAGTACTTAGGGTAGAAGAACTTGCAATTACAAGTACTTGGCTTGCAAGCTCTTAATCTACAAGTACTTGTCTTGCAAGTGCTTAACGCATAAGAGCTTAGGTTGCAAGTTGGAAGCTTCCGGAACCTTCTGGAAGCAAGGGCAGCTCATCTCCAAGGCATGTGACTAACATGTGAGATGGATAGGCTCCAATATGACATGTAACTTGACCCTGAATGGCATGTAGTTCCTCCTCGGATGACATTAGTTTAGGTGAGCTAGTTTAGGCTAATAATTTTTGTGCTTAATTAGCACTAATCAATATCTTAGGATTAATTCTAAAAATTAGGAAAATCCCAAAACAACCATTTATTCTAAATTTCATACTAAGAAATTTAGACAAATCATTTAAGAAAATATTTTTTTTGGTGAGATTTCAATAATGTGCAACTAAAAAGGGCTTCTAGGTGAGGAGGGGGGTCACAAATGGACCTCCTAAATCCTAAGCTCTCCTTAGACAGGTTTAGGTATTTTTGACAAAGCCCATTTAGTCTTACATTTATTCAAATTAAAACATTAGACACTGAGAAAAATATTTATTAAAAAATCTTTAATTATTGAAAATATACTTCAAAACAATAAATAATATTTTATAAAGGGTTATTTAAATAAAATTGGTTATATCGTATATAGCAACGTGAGTACTTAATCTTGGAGGCATAATCAAACTTTAAATTAAGATTTCATATTTAAATATATCGTCTCATAATTAACTTAAGAAAACATATAACTTAATCTTACATATTCCAGAAATTAATTATCTCGTTTAAAGAGAAGAAAACATGCATAGAATTAATTATAATGGTAGTATCCTAAAGCCCATGCCTCGTATGCAATCCCACCTCGATTCTGGTCAACTCATTGATCAAAACAAAGTTTTCCTACATTTGGTACCTATGACATGGACATTTACACTACGTAAGTTTTCGCTCAGTAAGTACAATTTAAACTCACAAAACATTTCATACAAACAACATTTATGAAAGTCCAATTTTGCGTCTTTATGTTATCTTTCAACTTATATTTTATGAAGAAATCTTTTATCATATATGTAATTATAAAATCTTTTATCTTTCTTATGGGCCCTAGTGTACGTACCGAGTGTGCACTTACCGACTAGGAATCAGGGGAGCGATCCTACTGAAACACCGACGGTCATAAATTTAACATATTTTCCTCGTGAATCCTCACCTAGTAGAGATCGGTCTTATCTTCTCTCATGAACCTTCACCTAGCAGAGGTTGGTACGATACTTTTATATTATTATCTTTTACTTAGTCTCTTCTTTAACATAAATAGTTGTACCATATTTCAAACCCAAATTTTATATTTCATATTCTTAATACTTCCTTTAATTAAAGGATATTTATCAAGTTATGAATAATATTATAAAGTAAATTTATCTCATCTTGACATCATAGGAGGCATGTATTTTTATAGATATATATACAAGCCAAACAAAACATCTCTTGTATAGGCGAAATATCACATTTAATCATCTCATATATTCTTATTTCAATCAGAATATACTTTTAAAACTATCCGAGTCATAGGTGAGATTGTACTTACCTTAAGTCTTTATAAAATTTTCTTCGTGGTTACAGTGAATACAACACTTAACCATGTTGCAACTACGTGCCTCTTCTTTATCTTTTTTGTTCATTAGTCATGCATTAATATTCATTATATATATCAACGCATGTTATCATTGGTCATATGAAACATATTTTACGTATTTGAAAACATCCAAAACATAAATCCAAAAATAATGTTTCACATTAAAATTATAGAATTTTGGTGCGTAATGTATACTTAGAGAATTTCAGATTCTAGTACAGAATTCTATTCATTCAGAAAATTTACATGAATCCTTATGAAATAAACATATTTCTAAAGATTATGGTTTAGAATTTATAAACATTATTTATCATTATTTCTTCTTTTTTTATAATTTCTAATTTAAAATTTGTAATATAATAAAATTGTTAAAGCTGCGACCAAACGAGAATGATTGAATTTTCGAGAACGTTTTATAAATCAAACCAACTCAAAATTTTAAAGGTACATTAGTAATATATTATAATTTATGTACAACATTTAGAAATTCTAAAATAGATCATTTCATAGTGTTAGGGTTTATACCCTAAAAGCATGTATATTTTGGATATTTGCTGAATTAATAAAATAACATTTTTCTATTTGAATTTGTGCATAATTGGTATGTCTTAAATATCAGAAAATCCCTAGTTTATTTATGTGACCACAAATTTAGTATATAAGTGTTATATACATGAGGATTAAATTTATAGTTAATAAACTAAACTTAGTCCGTAATAATTAATTAAAGTTTAGGATCTTCAATTAAATGTTATTAGTACGGTCTATTCACATTGAGATGTAATAGTCTTATCCGGACTATTGATGTGTTGACATCACAATGGAGGTACTTTATATAATTCGATTATATAGGACTGGATTAGACATGATTTGAATCTCATATAAATTCTGTTAAATATTGAGAGTTCAAATAATGTCACTAGATGGTCATATGTAGATTAATCTTAATCCTGAGTAGTTATAGACTCCTATCTATAACATTATGTTCTTTGACATACTTGTTAAAGGTTTGTTTTTCAAACAGATCGAAATACTTGTATCTTGGGAGCATGATGAAATGAGTAGCTGGGAATGTAACTTACAGATATGGAATCCATTCCTTCCATTAAGAAGCTAGAAAGATGATTCTCTTGTGTATTGATTTAGGACTTGAACAGTTTAAGGACTCAATTTATAATAGATTTATAAATTAATTATTCATTAGAGAATCAATGGTACACAAGGATAAAGATGTAATTGGAGAGGTAAACGGAACATGAACTAGCTCTAATTATGAATTATCTATGGAAGATTGAACTACATGTAATAATTAAATCGATGGACTGCTCGCTATTTTCTGAGTAAATTAATTCAGTAATTTCAAGAGTGCAATTCCGGATTTTTAGTGGAGTAATACTAGAATTAATAAATTAGACAAATTAATTAAAGATTTTAATTAATTGTCATAATTTATTGGAGCTTGAATTACAGGTCCATAGGTCCCCAATTCCACCTCTTACAAATACTGTACTGGATATTACATTATTTCCATTACTGCACACTTTGTCTAGATAAATCGTTTGTCTGCAATAATTAATAATTGTTATAAATTAATTAATTTAAATTTATGGAAAGATAAGTTTCCTAATTTGTTTAAATTTTGAATTTAAAAAAAATCTAATTATCAGATAATTAGAAAAACAGAAATTGAGAAACTGACAGTGATATCCCGAATTCCTAAATGACACCCAATTAAAAAGAGCCAATAATAACATCATGCATAGCATTTTTTATATATCTGTCTTACTTGTTTATATAATTTGGTGCATGTTTTAGAAATTTATTTTCATGTGTGCATATAGATTTAGGTACTTGTTTTAAAATATTTATGTCATATGCTCTTATCATTTTAAGTTCTGGTGCTAATTCATTAAGATTATTAACCTTTACTCTCTAAGAAAATTTTACAGTGGAATGCTTCGAAATTTGCACTTCGGTACAAGTTGACGTGAAAAAAAAAAGAAAAAAAAAAGATTATGGTGTTATACATTTGCATATTGCTATTGATTAGTATTATTTTATATCTTTTCTTTTTATATGGTTAAAGTGATTTTAGATTAAAATATTGACTTAAGAAACTGATTATTTCATAATTTTTAGTCTTATGTTATAAGCATATTTATTGTAGTGGACATAATTTTATCTCATTACTCAATTGTTATGTGAAATTTTATTACTATCTTATTAGTTCAAAACATTTTTATTAAAAAAAATTAAAAATTAAAATTAAAATTAAAAATTAAGTCGGTTACTAACCTCATCTACTTATATGATCTACCCACACACAAAAAAAAAAATCAATTCGGTTATGCTCCACTAACTCCACCGACTACTTCTCTTTCTCATCTCATATTTCTTTCCCGTGAATAATTGAGACAGTTATTGGTTGCCATTAATTTTATTTGGACAAGGTAAGTTCTCCTTTAACTAGTTAAAGTTTTGATTATGTTGTAAATTCTTTGTTGCCATATATACATGTATATAAGTTTTATGTGTAATCATAGTCAAAGCCGTGAGTTTTTCTATCTTTGGAAATCTGTTTACTAAAGAAGTATCAACTATATACACAAAGATCATTGAATTGATGGCTGGTTGTTATGATAAATATTATTCTTATTGATACGTGTATACTTTGAGTTCTTTAGTCCTTTCTACCGAGGTTGTATAAAAAAAATAAATTGAAGTTAATTGGGCTTTCACTTTTCTAGTTGCTATAGTAGGATTATATACTGATTCTTGTCAAGCAAATCAATAAGTATTTTATATTTTATGATGGGTATTGCTTATAATCAATTTTATTTTACCAAGCTGACCATTATTGTTTTGGTTATATGGGAATGTTTAGGGGGACAGGTTGTTTGCACCAAATTTTCAAATTTAAGGCATTAGTTTAGGTTTCTTATGTTGTAGATTTTATAACTACATGTATGCCTAATTAACTTTGTATATTTTTTTTAACTAGTGTATTTGGGCAGGTTATGTTATTAAGCTTATTGTTTGATATAATAACTTTCTTGGCATCGCATGCATATTGATTAGATAATTTTATTACTTAAAAATAATAGGGTCACGTCAACTGTACCTTGAGCGGGAGCATTGCACAGAAAATCACATGAAAGTTTGAGAATTGAGGTAAGTAACGTTACACCTACAATGTAAGAAATTATTTGTTTCTATAAATTTATGGCCTCCATAGTTTATATGAAAATTTGTATCTATTATTCTATTATATCTAAAGCATAAACATCTGAATCTGTTATTTTGACATACATGGGGTATGAACATGTGGTGCATTTATATTGCCTGACAAGTATTAATGAATAGGGTATGGCGGGCCAGTGCCCAAATATCTGGTTCCTTCGGGGACATTATTAGGTTCCTTCAAGGACATTATTTAGTTCCTTCAGGAGCATTCTGATAGCGGTGTGGGGAGGACCTCTGCAGTACACAGAGGGGTTTGAGATATATTTGGGACTCGAGACCTCCATACAACGACTTATGATTAGTTATTAGTTATTAGTTATCTGAGTGGCTCAGTATGCGACTCATGCTCTTATCAGGCAATACAATATACACAGGGATCCCAATCATATGATTATTTGTTCTCTGTCATATGCATTCTGAATTTGCATACGTTACTTACTGAGTTTTATACTTACAAACATTCTTACATTGCAGAGGGTACTGATGCTATGTGAGTTAGAGGAGGAGCGCCGACTTTCTGACCGCAGCTTGTGTATATGAGTATTTTGACGCTGTGATTTCCTGATTGAGAATTTTGTACCTATTTTGAGTGTGTGTATAATATGTATATTTTTATGAAAGGTCCACTTCGTGAGTACATATATACATATGAATTAGACTATGTATATTATGAGTGGAATTTCTCTTTTTCTTCTAGAAAGTTTAAAAAGTTTTAATTTTTTCATTATTTTATTAGTTCTAAGTCGAGTGGCGTCTCCCGATCTCACTAAATAGTTATACAAATATCCTTACGTATGTGTATGGGGTCGGGGGATGTCACAGTTGGTATCAGAGCTTATGTTTTCAAATGATTCTGAAGATCACTTATATACACATGTCGGGAATGAAAGGAAGCCTCACTCCTTTGTATGTGCATGATATGCATTTTGATATCTATTACAATTTATTTATTTATTTATTTGCATTCGTATTCTGGTAATGATTATTATTGGCTATAATTGGAGCTATGGATACTGGGTGTCAGGATATCAGTATGGTGATTACTCGGGGTCAAGATAATATCGACAGGGGTGTATCTTCTTCACAGAGTGTTAATCCGGGTGAACAGTTAGCTTCTTTGATACAGAATATATTAGAGCAGCGTATGAGACAAGAAAATCAACCTGACCCTCCACCACCGCCACCTCAACAAAGGCAGGATGCGAGTAAAAGCACTGGGGAAAGATTCAGGAAACTTCGGCCTCCAACCTTTGATGGCGGGGTTGATCCGATACAAGCACAGCAGTGGATTAGGACCACTGAGCGTATGTTGGCTTATGCCAACTTTCCTGATGCAGATAAGGTGCCTTGTACTAGTTTTATGCTGAGACACCATGCTGAATATTGGTGGGACACTATGAGTACTATTCATGATATCACTACTATGACCTGGGAGAGGTTTAGAGAGTTATTTTATGGAAAATACTTTACTGATGCCATGAGAGCCAGCAGGAGGGTTGTGTTTGCTAATCTGAAGCAGGATGAAATGTTTGTTGCAGAATACATCCGTAAGTTTGATGAGTTATCACGATATGCACCTCACATAGTTGCCACCAATGAGCTCAAGGTAGATCAATTTATGCAAGGTCTAAGGAAGACTATTGTTAGAGATTTGAAATCAGGTGGAATTCGAGGTGTACCATTTGCTCAGATAGCAGACAGGGCGTTGGATGCTGAGCAAGCAGAGAAAGATGTTTTGGATGAGGAAAAGATTAGGAGAGAAAGACTGGCTAGAGAAATGCAAAGAGGTTTTAGACCTACTTTTCAAGGAAATAGAGGAGGACCGACTTATGTTCAACGTCCTCAGGATATGAAAAAGAAGGGAGTTCCAGCTCAACAGCCTCGACCTGATCAGAGTAAGCGTCCCAAGATTGACCAAGGGACCACTGTTACTGGTCTATAGTAATGTAAACTTTGTGATAAAAATCATATTATAGAGTATCGTATAGCTGCAAGATTATGTTTTAGATGCGGTAAAAGTGGTCATTTCATTAAGGATTGCCCCGAAGTGACAAATAATCAGAAGAAACCTGGTGGTAGGCTGTATGCCATGACTGAGACAGGTACGGGACTTGAGACCGAGGCAGACCCATCTATTATCACAGGTGAGATATTTATTTTTGGTATTATAGCTCATACATTAATAGATTCAAGATCTATGCATTCATATGCATCATTAACATTTGTGAGGAGACTAGATTGTCCAACAAATTTGATGAGCACCCTCTTTTGCACTACACTTCCCTCTGGAGAAGTTATGTATTCAGACAAAATTTTGAAAGCTTGTCCTATTTTGGTGGAAGATAGAGAGTTATTTGCAGACTTAATTGTGCTTGAGATGGATGACTATGAGATTATTTTGGATATAGATTGGCTGTCAAAGTATTTTGCTAAGATTGACTGTAAGAAGAAAATGTTAACATTTCATCCTCCTAATGCTGATCAGATCACGCTTATAGGTACTCAGTATAAAACCAAGTTTCCATCTCAGCCATGAAAGCATACAAATTGTTAGGGAAAGGTGGTACAGGGTATTTGGCTAGTATTGTTAATACATCTTTGGAGCAGAAGTTGAGGCCAGAAGATGTGCCAGTTGTACAAGATTTTCTAGAAGTGTTTCAGGAGGATTTACCAAGTTTGCCACCTGTAAGAGAAATTGATTTTGTATTGATTTGGCACCAAGTACTGCACCTATTTCTAAGACACCCTATAGGATGGTCCTAGCAGAATAAAGGAGTTAAAGACTCAGTTACAAGAATTACTAAATAAAGGATTTGTACGTCCTAGCTTTTCACCATGGGGTGCGCTAGTTCTGTTTGTGAAAAAGAAAGACGGCACTATGTAATTGTGTATTGACTATAGAGATATTAACGAAGTGACTATTAAAAATAAGTATCCCCTACCTCACATCGATGATTTGTTTGATCAACTACAAAGTGCTTCTGTGTTTTCAAAGACTGATTTGAGGTCTGGTTACCATCAGTTGAGAGTCAGGGAGGAAGATATTTTGAAGACTGCCATTAGAACTCGGTATGGTCATTATGAGTTTCTAGTAATGTCATTTGGTCTAACCAATACTCCAGCAGCATTTATGAATTTAATGAATAGAATATTTAAGGAATTCCTAGATAAGTTTGTTATTGTGTTCGTCGATGACATTTTGGTATACTCACGTTCTAGAGAAGAGCATAGGGAACATTTGAGAATCACTCTACAAATACTGAAAGAGAAACAGTTATATGCTAAATTCAAGAAATGCGAGTTCTGGTTAGAAAAAATATCATTTCTTGGTCACGTTGTTTCTCAGGATGGGATTTCTGTTGACCCGACCGAAGTTGAGGCAGTTAATAATTAGTTTAAGACCTACCAATGTTACAGAGGTCAGAAGTTTTCTGGGTTTGGCTGGTTATTACAGAAGGTTCATTGAGGGATTCTCCAAGATAGCTATGCCACTTACACAGTTAACCAGGAAGAGTAACAAGTTTATATGGACTGACGAGTGTGAAAAGAGCTTTCAAGAATTGAAGCAGAGATTAATTTTAGCACCAGTCCAGACTATACCATTAGGTACAGAGGGGCTTGTTATTTACAGTGATGCTTCAAAACAAGGTTTGGGGTGCGTCCTCATGCAAAATAGGAAAGTTATTGCCTATGCTTCAAGAATATTAAAGGATTATGAGCGTAACTATCCTACTCATGATTTAAAACTAGTAGCAGTGGTATTTACATTAAAGATTTGGCGGCATTATCTATATGGAGTACATTGTGAAATCTTTACTGATCATAAAAGTTTGAAGTATCTATTTACTCAGAAGGAATTGAATATGAGGCAACGACATTGGCTAGAATTAGTGAAAGATTATGATTGCAACATTAGTTAGCATCTCCCGATCTCAGTGAATAGTTATACAAATTTCCTTATGTACGTGTGTGGGGTCGGGGGATGTCACACTGACTGAAAGTGAAACACTTTTCCTTGAAGGAGTGAATTATCTACTAGTTTATATATATATATATATATTAATTAATTAGATTAAATAGATATATAATATATATATATAATGGTTTACGTTTTTTTATAAAAAAAATGGTAAGTTAACGTTTTTTTTAAGTTTATATATATTAATTTGATTAATATATTATTAAATAGTTTAATAAATATATATATAAAGAAAACCCTTGCAGATAATAGAACACTACGTATTATTTTCTACAGAGCCTCCATAAACTAGAGAGAAAAAGAAGAGTGTCTTCCTATTCTCTGTAGAACAAACTCTTGCATTCTCATGTGTTGAGAAAATTGCAAGTGCCTAAAGTGTGAGTTTTAAGAAATTGTACACAACGCCTACACGTTCATCCAGTTGTGCTTGAGGCTTGGATTGGAAGATCGTGCTTTAGAAGTCAGAAAAGCTAGGATCTGTTGATAGGCTACAAGAGGTATTAAATCTATTCTCTTTGTATGTTCCTATTTACTATGAATTAATACTATGCACTCATATAGTCAATTGTTTTGAGAAAATTTTTGAATGTTCCTGAGCCAATCTTCCGCTACGAAAATCGTTTTAAAACCAACACATAGCACTTTAATCACTTGTAATTATACCTTTGAATTTATTTCAGCATTTCAAAACATTGAAACATTGTGTATTTCAAAAATCATAATTAATTTTACGAATATACAAAAAATATGAAACTTTTCAGAAATGACTTTAACATATATATGAATATATATTTAAAATTTCAACCCAAACAAAAAATATTTGCCCTTTGAAATCATAGGACCAAATATATAAAATCTGTTTTACAGCTTTTCATAGTTAACAACTAACTTGTGTTAAATGTTTTTTGTAAAATTATAGGGGTAGAGTATAAAAGTGAAACTTTTAAGAAATTAAGTACACATATAGTAATACTTCTCATAAAAATTTCAGACCTTAATAAGGTTTCTCACTCTATATATCATAGATTGAATTTGAACCTAAGTGCCATAAAACATACAAATCTTGAAAGACTAAGAGTTCTAAGAATTATCCTTGTTTTTTTTTTTTTTTTTTTTTTTTTGAAACTTGAATAACTCTAAGAGAAAATTCTTGAAATCACAATGGATGAATAGAAAATTAGAGAGAGAGATAGAGGAAAACAAATGAAGGAACTTGATTGTGTTTACAAAAGAGTGCCTAATTTATAGGCTAATTATGTACATAAAATATAATTAAAGATTAATTCAAAAGAATATCAATAATAATCACCATTTACCTAACTTCTTTTTTTTTTATTTGTTATCTTTTCATCATGCAATTAAATTAATCTTATTAACCTAACTATACTTATCCACTTAAAAAAATAATGTATTATCTTATTATATTTGTGTTTAATATCTATAAAATCTATATAATGGATATACCATTCAAAGAATTAATGCATGATTACATAACTTACCTAATTTTTGTTTTGTTTTCTAATGTAATTAATAAACTTCTTTTATTTTAATGGTCATAATATATAGATAAAATATGTTAAAGGTCTTTTACATTATTTTCTATTCTTATATGTGAATTGATGAATGTATATGCATATGATTAAAATATGTTAATAACTACACCATTAATTCTTATTTTATTAATTATATATATACACATTTTACTTGTAAATATTTGACTTATTATTTGGGCTAGAAAATTTTACTTCAACTTGAGCTCTCCTATTACCTATTGGGCAAAGATAAATGATATTGGGCTAAACGATTGAAACCCAACTATAATTACAAATAAGAATATTAAGAATTTCAAATTTGGAATTTCCTATTACCTATTGGGCCAAGATAAATGATTATTTAACTCAAACAACTTAGGACCCAATAGTAAATATAATTAACTAAGCCTACTTCATATTAACAACAATAGCTATATATGTTGTAAAATAATTTATACTTCCAATTAGATACATAGTTCAATTTGGCTTTCTTGTGTGTATTTCATTGTAACATTTTCACGAAATTTATTTGTGTATGACTACTCAGTTTCTATGATCAAAGAAATTAAATATACATAATAAAATTTTAGACAAAAAAAAACTTGATAAATTCATTATTCAAGAGAATACTCTAATATTAAAAGATCGTGATAATTATTAGTTATTAAACTAATTTTTCAAGTCTAGGATTTTCTCGGGGTTTATAATCTCTCCCACTGATAAAATTTTTGTCCTCGAAAATTAGAATAGATGTGGATACTTTTTCTTCATCTCTTCTTCTCGTTCCGATGCAGCTTCTTCGATTTTGTGATTATGCCACATTACCTTAACCAGGGGTATTATCTTGTTCCGAGGAGTTTTCTCTTCACGTGCTAATATTTTGACTGGCTTCTCTTCATAGGTTAAGTCTTCATGAATCTTAAGGGTTTATGATTTAACATGCATGAAGGGTCTGAGACATACTTTTTCAGCATAGATACATGAAATACGTAGTGTACATTAACCAACTCTGGTGATAGAGCCAGCCTATATGCTACTTTTCCCACTCATTCGAGGATCTCGAACGGTCAAATATGTCTTGGACTCAATTTTTCTTTCTTCCTGAACCTCATTACACCTTTCATTGGTGTAACCTTAAGAAAAACTACGTCTCCCACTTGAAATTCTAACAGTGTTCTCTGTTTGTTAACATAGCTTTTCTGTTGACTTTGGGCAGTTTTCATCCTTTTCTTGATTTTCCATATTGCTTCAGTGGTCTCCCTTATGAAGTCGGTGATTTCTAAATGCTTCTCCCTAGGTTCATACCAATAGATTGGAGATATACATCTCCTCCGATAAAGCACTTCATAAGGTGCTGCCTTGATAGAAGCCTGATAGTGGCTATTATCTGTCAATGGAAGTTTCTTATTCTACTCTCCCTTAAAGTCTATCATACATGCCCTGAGCATATCCTCTAGTGTTTGGATAGTTCGTTCTGACTGCCCATCTGTTTATGGATGGAAAGCTATGCTAAAAAAGTAGCTTTGTTCCTAAAGCTTGTTGAACGTTCCTCCAAAAAGTAGAAGTAAATTGACTGTCGCGGTCGGAAATGATCGATGATCATATTCTATGTAGTTTGACTATCTCAGTTACATATAATTTAGCCAACCTTTCCAATGAATAAGTGATTTTCATTGGTAGAAAATGTGCTGATTTAGTCAATCAGTCCACAATCACCCATATTGTGTTGTATTCTTCACGCGTTTTGAGTAATCCAAACACAAAATCTATGGCAATTTCTCCCATTTTCACTCAGGAATTTCAATCGATTGTAAATCCCTAGTAGGTCGATTGTGTTCGGCCTTAATTTTCTGACAAGTCAAACACCTCTGCACGTACTTAGCCACATCATTTTTCATTCCATTCCATTAGAA
This sequence comes from Trema orientale, assembly GCA_002914845.1. Classification (NCBI taxonomy): domain Eukaryota; kingdom Viridiplantae; phylum Streptophyta; class Magnoliopsida; order Rosales; family Cannabaceae; genus Trema; species Trema orientale. The sequence goes on along the minus strand of JXTC01000132.1, from coordinate 228,628 downwards.
GTGCTCTTTAGATTGTTATACATCTTTGTTGCACTAGGGTGGATAGAATAAGGGGTTTCATGTGCTTCAGAAAGGATTTGATTTCTCATTTCTGCATCATTTGGTACGCACAATCTTACATTTAATTTGAGGATCCCATCGGGAGTGACGCTGAAATCTGACTGTCTACCCTCCGCAATATCTTTTCTAATTCATACTAAGGCAGGATCGAGCTCCTGAGCTTCCTTCATGTTCTCAAGAATGTTTGATTTTAGAGTTAATGTTGACAATTTTCGTAATATTTACTCTAAACTGACACTGTTAATATCTTCTTGTAAGGGCTCAGGTAAGGATTTTATTGACATCAATGTTGTAGTTGTTTTCCTACTTAGTATGTCTGCGACCTTATTTACCTTTCCTAGATGGTATAGGATTTCACAATCATAATCCTTAACCAACTCTAGCCAGCTATGCTATCTCATGTTCAACTCTTTCTGAGTGAATGTATATTTTAGGCTTTTATGATCGGTGTAAATTCGGCATTGAGTCTTGTACAAATAATGTTGCCAAAGTTTGAGAGCGAATACTACAGTAGTAAGTTCTAGATCATGGGTTGGGTAATTCTGCTCGTGCTCCTTGAGTTGTCAAGAACCATATGCCACGATGTTTCCATTTTGCATCAATACTTCTCCTAGTCCCAGCTTCGATCCATTACTAAAGATGTCAAACTATCCTTCATCTAATGGGATGGTAAGGATAGGTGCACTGTAGGCCCATTTTTCAGCTCTTGAAAACTTTCTTCCCACTTCTTAGTCCATTTTTACTCCCTAACACGTACTTATAGTTAACTAGCATACTAAAAGGAAATTTCTACTCACTTGAGTTGTCTGAATCGTTGCAGAGTGATGCGAAATAGGATGGCAGGATACCTACTTTGATAACAACTGTTACAGCCCGACTTTTCAGACCGTTATCTATGTATATTCTTAATTTATTTTATTTTAAAAGTAAGAAACTTGGACTATAAAAATTCATGACAATTTATATATATATATATAAATATAATCCTCTTAAGATAGTTAATAATTTATTCTATACGTCATATTTAGAAATTTAGAAAAACTATTTAAGAAAACATTATTTTTTGTGAGATTTGAATAATGTGCAACTAAAAGAGATTTCAGGTGAGGTGGGGGGTCACAAACAGACCTCTTAAATCCTAAGCTCTCCTTAGACTGGTTTAAATCTTTTTGACAAAGCCCATTTAGTCTTACAATTATTCAAATCAAAACATTAGACATTGAAAAAAAATATTTATTTAAAAATCTTTAATTATTGAAAATATACTTCAAAACAATAAATAATATTCTATAGAGGGATATTTAAATAAAATTTGTCATATTATATATAGCAACGTGAATACTTAATCTCAGAGGCATAATCAAACTTTAAATTAAGATTTCATATTTAAATATATCGTCTCATAATTAACTTAAAAAAATATATAACTTAATCTTACATATTCAAGTAAATTAATTATCTCGTTTAAAGAGAAGAAAATATATACAGAATTAATTATAATGGCAGTATCCCAGAGCCCATGCCTCGCATGTATCCCTGCCTCAGTTCTAGTCAATCCATTGATCAAAACAAAGGTTTTTTACCCTTGGTACCTACAACATGAACATTTACACTACCTGAGCTTTTTCTCAGTAAATACAATTTAAACTCACAAAATATTTCATTCAAACAATATTTTATGAAAGTCTAATTTTGCGTCTTTATGTCAGCTTTCAACTTATATTTTATGAAGAAATCTTTTATCACATATGTAATTGTAAAAACTTTCATTTTTTTTTATGGCCCCTAGTGTACGTACCGAGTGCGCACTTACCGACTGGGAATCAGAGGAGGGATCCTACTGAAACACCAAAAGTTATAAATTTAACATATTTTCCTTAGGAATCTTCACCTAGTGGAGGTCGGTCTTATCTTCCCTTAGGAATCCTCACCTAGCGGAGGTTGGTACGACACCTTTATATTATTATCCTTTACTTAGTATTCTCTTTAACATAAATAGTTGTACCATATTTAAAATCCAAATTTTATATTTCATATACTTGATACTTCCTTTAATTTAAGTATATTAGTCAAGTTATGAACAATATTGTAAAATAAATTTATCTCATCTTACTATCGTAGGAGGCATGTATTTTCATAAATACATACATAAACCAAACAAAATATCTCTTATATAGGCAAAATATCACATTTAATCATCTCAGATATTCTTATGACAAATAAACATACTTTTAAAACTATCCATGTCGTAAGTAAGATTGTACTTACCCTAAGTCCTTAGAAAATTTTCTTTGTGCTCGGAGTAAAAAACTTAACCACGTTGCAATCACATGCCTCTTTTTTATTTTTTTTGTTTATTATTCATGTATAAATATTCATTTTATATATCAACACGTACTATCATTGGTCATATCAAACATATATTACGTGTTTGAAAACATCCACAACATAAATCCTAAAGTAATTCACATTAAAATTATAGAATTTTGGTACGTAATACATACTTAAAGAATTTTAGATTCTAGTATAGAATTCTATTCATTCAGAAAATTTACATGAATGCTTATGAAATAAACATATATCTAAAGATTATGGTTTAGAATTTATAGACAATATTTATCACCATTTCTTCTTTTTTTTTTCTAATTTCTAATTTAAAATTTGTAATATAATAAAATTGTTAAAGCTGCGATCAAACGAGAATGATTGAATTTTCGGAAACTTTTTATAAATCAAACAAACTCAAAATTTTAAAGGTACATTATTAACATATTATAACTTATGTAAAACATTTGTAAATTCTAAAATAGATCATTCATGGCACTTTAATTACTTATAATTATACCTTTGAATTTATTTTAGTATTTTGAAACATTGAAATATTATGTACTACGAAAATCATAATTAATTTAATGAATAAAAAAAATCATAAAACTTTTCAAAAATGATCTTAACATATATATGAACATGTATTTTAAATTACAACCCAAACGAAAAATGTTTGCCCATTGAAATCATATAACTAAATATATAAAATCTGCTTTACAGCTTTTCTTAGTTAACAACTAACTTGTGTTAAGGTATAGAATTATATGAGCAAAGTATAGAAGTGAAACTTTTCAGAATTAAGTACACATATAGAAATACTTTTCATAAATATTAAGGTATCTAACTCTATATATCATAGTTGAATTTGAACCTAAGTGCAGTAAAACATACAAATCTTGAAAGACTAAGAGTTCTAGGAATTCTCTTTTTTTTTTTTTTGAAACTTGAAGAACTCTAAGAGGAAATTCTCGAAATCATAGTAGATGAATAGAAACTTTGAGCAAGAGATGGAGAAAAAGAAATAAAGGAACTTGATTGTGTTTAAGCCCTATATATAGGCTAATTATGTACATAAAATATAATTAAACATTAATTCAAAAAAATATTAATAATAATCACCATATACCTAACTTCTTTTTTTATTTGTTATCTTTTTATCATACAATTAAATTAATTTTATTGACCTAATTATTGTCATCCACTTAAAAAAATAATGCATTATCTTATCATATTTATATTTAATATCCATAAAATCTATATAATGGATATACTATTCAAATAATTAATGCATAATTATATAAGTTACTTAATTTTTATTTTGTTTTCTATTGTAATTAATAAACTTTTTTTATTTTAATGGTGATAGTATATCGATAAAATATATTAATGGCTTTTTACATCATTTTCCTTTCTTATATCTGAATTGATGAATGTATATGCATATGATTAAAATATGTTAATGGCTACACTATTAATTCTTCTTCTATTAATTATATATATATATATATATATATATATATATATATATATATTACTTGTGAATATTTAACTTATTATTTGGGTTAGAAACATTTACTTCAATTTAGGCTCTCCTATTACCTATTGGGCTAAGATAAATGATATTGGGCTAAAGGATTGAAACTAAGTAATAATTACAAATAAGAATGCTAACAATTTCAAATTTGGACTTTCCTATTACCTATTGGGCCAAAATAAATGATTATTGAATTCAAACAACTTAGGAGCCAATCGTAAACATAATTAACTAAGCCTACTTTATATTAACAATAATAACCATATATGTTGTAAAATAATTTATACTTCCAATTAGGCACATAGTTCAACTTAGCTTTCTTGTGTATATCTCACTGCAATATATTCACAAAATTCAGTAGTGTATAACTACTCAATTTATATAATCAAAAGAATTGAATATACATAATAAAATTTGAGACAAGAAAAAAATTTGATAAATTCATTCTTCAAGAAAATACTCTAATATTAAAAGATCATGATAATTACTAGTTATTAAACTACTTTTCTAAGTCTAGGGTTTTTTCAGGGTTTATAATTTCGCACCCTAGTTTTCCATGTGTCAAGTTTTAAAGCATTCTTGGCTGACTCACCAAATTGTTGGTCATTCTCATACACTCAAGTGTAGACCAAAATAGTGAAACCTAGCTTAGAAGATGAAATCTAGTCATATTTTGACTTACGATCTCATATGACCAGACTTATTGTAATATGGTGGAACTTAGCTATCACGACCCAAACCTCGGGCTAGTGGCAGAAGAAGAATTTCACAAGCGAAAATTCATAATTTATTTTAGAAAATTTTAGAAATTTCAATTTTTCAGAAAAACAACTACTAGTTCAAAAATGATAGCTGTTGTAAAAGTTTATAAAAATAATTCAAATTATAAATTCCCATAGTTTGTGATCACCACTAGACATAGACTATTAATAATGGTAATCAAACATCTATATGCATCACCATCGTCATCACAAGTAGGCATAATAGACAATATAGGCCATATCCAAAGTATGAGCCCTAAATGTTATTACAAATCTAAAGTGAGTTTCTAAGTAGTTACCAACTACTAAACTAGTAATAATCTTCCAGTCCAAATCACTCCACTCCAGAGTTGCCCAAGTCACATTGTACATCACTTGAGAGGGGAAATGTTAAGCGGGTAAGCATTTACATGCTCAATAGGAATCCAATTACCTTTTTGGTATGAATGCAACTTTTTAAACCTGCATGGTTAGTCCTTTTCCAAAATCTATTTATAAAACAAGTTTGTAAAGTAATCAAGATTATGAGCAATCATGTAATCAAAACTAAAATCAAAATCATAATCATGTTGTATATATCATAAATCAACCAGGTACAAGTATATATATGAGCTTTCTTCTTGTCATCACGGTCCTGCAATACCTCTTTAACAGAGGTACCCAGCATCCTGACACTACCCAGAGGTGTGTCAGCAAATCCTGCACAGGAGCCTAGGTCTCTCACCTAGCACTGCAGCAACTCGCCAGTGATCTAAATACCATGATGCTAAAATGAAACTCAAGTATGTGATCCTATAGTAGGTACAACATTTTACAGAGTATGTAATAACCGTACATCAAGTATATTAAGAACTCTTGCTTTAAAACTCGTTAGTATTATTCTGGGATTTACATAAATTCGGGCAGCATAGTGGCTGTATTTTCTCAAAACTAAAATTTTAAACCTGTATAAAAATCATATAAACCAATCCCAGAACAATCTAATATATCTCAATAGTTCATAAGTTTATCAAATATCCAATCAAACCATTGAAATCCATGAAAATCGACATTTTCAAGAAATAGGTCATAATGTAAATTTTAAATCAAAATAAGTACAAAACTTGATAATTGAATCCCTACCTCGCCTTGATAGCTAGGCTAAGCTATCGGTGCCCATAGATTTTCCTGCTGGTCACCCGGTTGCTCAGAGGGTCGTTTCGGGATCACGTGAGCTAGCTTTGAGGGGTGACTTTTCAAACGAAGCCTGAAATTGTGAAATGGAGGTCACCACTGAATTCAAAGCATCCAAAAACATTATGTTAGACATATAATTTGATTAATTTCAGCTCCGGGCCTGTGGCATGCAAATTGAGGCGAAATCCCGAGCCTCGCATCACGGATTTCGCGTCACCTCAAGACCTATTGATGTTTTATATGAAAACTCGTCTCTTGACCTTACTTAGTCCAATTCCGAAGTCCAATTTCAGTTTTGAGGCCTCTAGCTCAAATTTTGGGCTTAATTAGAAACTAATTACAAAAGTTATTAAAATGCCATTTTCTAAAAATATTTAGATAGACGCCACAAAATTCAGATCAGATTTTCTCTCAATCTATTTATCCATTTTCCACAAAATTACCACCCTTCATCTTCTTTTAATCCGTAGTTTCATCCCCTAAGGTTTCATGAGCATTCGATGAACATAGCAAAAGTAATTGCACAAATGCCACTTTTTGTTGCGAAAATGACATAAAAATTTTTAAATACTCACTAGAGCTTCTTGGCCAGAAATTGATAGCGGTAGAGGGTGAACCCAGGTAGGAGGGAGCCTGGACTTCACTTTGGTGGTGGTGGATGGTAGCTAAGGGCGGCAGAAGGCCGAATTTCAGCCGCGAAATGCGCGGGTCGGGCATGTGAATTGGTGACTAGGCACCGCGACACCGGTAGGGGAGGGGCGGCACTGGTTCACTGGTCGGCGGGCTTCGAGGTCGGCCAGAGCTCGTAGCCAGAGGAGCACCGACGGCGGCTAGCGAAGGCTGCAAAATGGAGGTGCGAGGAGAAGAAGGAGAAGAAGAAAGGAAGAGGGAGAAAAAGAAGAAAGGAAGAGGGAGAACGTGAGAGGAAGAGAGAGATTAGGGATTTAGGGGATTTTTGGGGAAATGGTGACGTGTGTCACTTATAGGTTCGTGACCCAGCTTCTCAACCCTAAGTTTCAAATTTTCATTTCAATTTAGTCCTTAAAAATTCAAATTTGACCCCAAGCTCGACAATTTCTTCCACTTTGAGCCTTGCTTAAAAATTGATTAAATTTCAGCCATTTTATTTAATTTTCATCCCCAATTTATTAAAACACTAGAATACCCTTTGTAAAAATCAAGGGTTTTGCACTAGCCCAATAACCAATCATTAAATATAAAAATAAGTCAATTAGACTCCAATTAATAACACAAACATAGTATCAATGTCTAATTATCATAATGCACAAAAATGGCATTATGCGATTAAGCTGAATCTAAGTTAACTTAGTGCAATAAAACACAATTCAATGCCATGAATGCTACCTTGTGCCTACCTGAAATCAACATTTTGAAAAATGCTAGAAATGAGTTCTAGATACTAAATTAAAACTATTTGACGTGCTAAATGTTGTGAATTTGGCTTTGAAAAACGTGAAAAATTCTTTTTTTTTTTTGAAAATAACCATTTGACCAAGTTATTAGTAAACATGATTTTTATGAATATGCACATAGTATTGCATTCATGAATATATTCTTTATTCCTTTCACAGACCAAGCTCTCTTTCTCTGAGGGTACTGAGCCTTTACACTACATGGGAGTACTTCGATAAACATTAGTACAATAACATAGGTTGAAAGCATTTAACAATAAAGAATGAGCGGTTTACCATCAAATTGATATTAGTTACTTGATATGTCTATTATACAATATGAATATGTCTATTATTAGCTTACCATGCATGTGAGAATCTTGGGCATCACAAAAAAACTCATAAGATGATGAGGACATGCACGCATGAGAGCATGGAATGCAGATTCAATTCAAGTTCCAATTGGACCGGTTACAAGAGTTAGAGCTAAAAGGTTCAAGAAGTCTCTCAATGGGCTGATTCAAAGCTTTTGTATTGAGATAAATTCTTGGAGGCCTAAGGATGATGTTATACATAGTCCACAAGATTGGATTTCCATTATTCAAGCTTTGGAATATTCTAGAAAAGGCTCTCCAAGGGGAACAGCTTAAGGGGTGTGTGAATTACAAGCTAGTTTCCTAATTTGGGTAACTTACTCGATTTTAACTCATCAAGGAGAATGGCTGGTAGTAATTAAATGAATTATTTTTCTTATTTATTTATTAAGTTTTATTGTTGAGTTGTAAGGCTTGCATGCCAGTTAAGATACTTTCCCTTTTTATTGTGAAGTAGGCGTGTTTAGAGTAACTGTAGCAAATCAATTCTCAGAATTGAATTAAGTTATTTTAGTTTCTTTTTCTTGGTTTGGGAAGCTTCTTAGGTGCTTCTAGCAGCCAAATTTCATGCTCTCTATGTATATAAATAGCCATTAGCTTAATGAAAAGATCATATTACAATGCATTAAAATTGAGAGCAATTTCTCTTTGGTTCTTTGAGAACTTATTCGAACTTATTAGATTTCTCTGTGACATTCATTCCTTGACTTATCAATCGAGTTTTCTATCCTTGATTGTGACGTCTTCAATTATACCAAGGTTCACATCTCTTCATAGGTGTTGGGTTGTGGTTTTCCATCCGAATCTGATTGTAGAATGGTCTTAGGCATCTTTCTTGTTTTGGGTTTCGTCACAAGTTGGCGGAGTTCGTATCATTTGGTATCAGAGCTGGATTCTAGTCTCAGGTTTATTCTATCTTTTATTTTGTTCTTCTAGTCATACCAGATTATAATTAATTAAAATTGAGAGCAATTTCTCTTTGGTTCTTTGAGAACTTATTCGAACTTATCAGATTTCTCTGTGGCGTTCATCCCTTGACTTATAAATCGAGTTTTTCATCCTTGATTATGGCATCTTCAATTATACCAAGGTTCACATCTCTTCATAGGTGTTGGGTTGAGGTTTTCCATCCGAATTTGATTGTGGAACGGTCTTAGGCATCTTTCTTGTTTCGGGTTTCGTCACAAGTTGACGGAGTTCGTATCCTTTACTTACTTTACCTAACTTTGCAGAAACTTTTGAGATTAAATGTGATACTTTAGGTTTAGGTATTGGCACAGTTCTTATGTAAGAAGGACGACCAATTCCATATTTTAACGAGAAACTAAGTGTGACTGCTTTAAACTACCCTACTTATGATAAAGAAATGTATGCATTGGTTCGAGTTTTGAAAACAAGGCAACATTACCTTTACCCTAAAGAGTTCGTGATCCACACTTATCATGAGTCCTTGAAGCACCTTAAAGTCAGCACAAGTTGAATAAGAGGCATGTACAATGAGTGGAATTCATTAAGACGTTTCTATACATCGTCCGATACAAACAAGGTGATGATTTGAGGACAAATCCTTTTCAAGAGGAGGGGAATGATGAGGACATGGCACGCATAAGAGCATGAAATGTGGATTCAATTCAAGTTCCAATTGGACCAGTTATAAGAGTTCGAGCTAAAAAGTTCAAGAAGTCTCTCAATGGGCTGATTCAACTCTTTTGGACTGAGATAAATTCTTGGAGGCCCAAGGATCATGTTATACATGGTCCACAAGGTCGGATTTCCATTATTCAAGCTTTGGAATATTCTAGAAAAGGCTCTCCAAGGGGAACAACTCAAGGGGTGCGTAAATTACAAGCTAGTTCCTAATTTGGGTAACTCACTCGATTTTGACTCATCAAGGAGAATGGCTGGTAGCAATTAAATAAATTATCTTTCTTATTTATTTATTAAGTTTTGTTGCTGAATTGTAAAGCTTGTATGCCAATTAAGATGCTTTCCTTTTTTATTGTGAAGTAGGCGTGTTTAGGGTGACTGTAGCAAATCAATTCTCAGAATTGAATTAGGTTATTTTAGTTTCCTTTTCTTGTTTTGGGAAGCTTCTTAGGTGTTTCTAGTAGCCAAATTTCGTGCTCTATATGTATATAAATAGCCATTAGCTTAATGAAAAGATTAGACTACAATTAATTAAAATTGAGAGTAATTTCTCTTTGGTTCTTTGAGAACTTATTCGAACTTATCAGATTTCTCTGTGGCATTCATCTCTTGACTTATCAATCAAGTTTTCCATCCTTGATTGTGGGTCTTCAATTATACCGAGGTTCACATCTCTTCATAGGTGTTGGGTTGAGGTTTTCCATCTGAATTTGATTATAGAACGGTCCTAGGCATCTTTCTTGTTTCGAGTTTCGTCACAAGTTGGCGGAGTTCGTATCATAAGAGATAGCTAAAGAAGATAGCATAACACTTAAGATTTCCAATGCCATGGGACATTTGGACTTGTGGTAAGAAAATGATTCACCATATACATAGAGTACTCACTTTCAAGCCAGATTCAATTGCATTCATTATTCCAAACATAATCAATCTTAAGAATCACAGTCAAAAGTTCAACGAAATAATTGAAAAACTCATACGAGATAATTGAAAAGGACTGTGTAACAATTGAGACATCAATGTCACGGGACACTGGATTTTTGGTGTGCAAAAGATTCAAAATATACATAAGGTCACTCACCAGCCATATATAATTCCACCCCTTATTCCAGCACTACAAGATTTAAAGCCTTTCCCAATGCATCAAAGTATCGAGAAAATTATTCAAAACGCATTGAGAAAGATTTCCCGACGCAAAAATGTGTTAGGAAGTTGTATCGGCGAAGGATAATCGGTAAAAGCATATTCCAATTCTGACAAAAATTGCGTCTGTAGAATGATATCTGTGAATACGTTAGGACCATAAAAAAGCACATATTCTTGGCAAATAGCTACATACAAATTTGTATTGGTCAACCTTTTTGATACATTTACCAATAACGCATTTGGAAAAGTATATAATATTTTATTCATTTTTATTTTCTTAAAAGCTATTTTAAACGCATTTACACGTTGGGAAAAAGAATTATTTTAGTAATTTTTAAAATATTTTAAAATACCTGAAAAAAGTTATTTAATTTTCCAATTCAACTTTTACCGAGCTTATAATGTGTAAACAAAAGGTTATGAGATATAAAATTATAAAATTAAAATTAAGATGAATAATTAATTAACAATTAGATAAATAAATTTAAAATAATAATCCAATTTTAATTAATAATTTTAAATACAATCCATTCAAAGAAAAAAAGAGTTTATACAAATTGTATGATTATTGAAAAAAAAAATACATAAGAAAAATCTAGCACGGTGGATGTTGTGGGACAGGAGGTTGGAAATTGAAGCCAAAAGTACCGAGCCAAGCAATCAACGAGTTTATCAATTGTTACATGTCCAACTGTCAATAAGTCTCATCCCACCACCCTTGGTTCTCCTCTCTCTCTCTCTCTCTCTCGCGCGCGCGCAACTGTTGCTATAGTTACAATCATTGAAAGGATGAGGACCTGTAATGGACTCAACTAATGTGACTAGGCTAAATAGCTAAGATTATGTGTAAAACCCCAAATTTTTAAGGGGTATTTTGGTCCTTTTAATGATTCTTGGATTATTAAATTAGAGGGACTAAGTTGCAAAAGTTTTAATGTACGAGGATTAAATTGCAATTTCTGTGGGGGACTGAAATGAAAAGTTTTGAAAGTTAGAGGACTGTTTTGCAATTTTGAGAAAATTGCACAGCCCCATGCTAACCCATGTGGGTTTGCCTTCTTCTTTTTCCCTTTCTCTTTCTTCCTCCCTCACTCTCTCTCTCTGTTTCTCTCCCGACGAAGCCACCGAAGGAACAAAAACCCAAGCGCCTCCCACTGTTCGTCGTCCGTCCACCAAGACCCCCGGGAAAGCTTCGCCGCACCGCCAGCAACCTGCTGTCCAGCTTCCGCAGCCGCCGGAGCCGCCAAACACTGGCGAGGAGCTCGAGAAGCTACGAACATTTTTGGTCACCGACGACGATTCTGACCTCCGTTTGACCTCAAACTAGGCTCGTTGGATTCGTATCGTCGCAAGGATTATCAAGGTATATATATCTTAACCCTATAATGCCCGGAATGAAACTTGCCATTTTTGGATATTTTGAGCTTTAAGTTTGACTTTTTAATCCGGCCGTTGGATTAAGTTTGACTTTTTAATCCGGCCGTTGGATATTTTGGGGAAGTTTGATATTATATATATTGTCTTGTTTGGTGACCAACACGAAAATGGAGATCGGACGGTCGAGATTTGCCTCGTTTTGTGTGCCACCGTCCGGTGTGAGCCCGGACCCGAATTGGATAATTTGGATGTCTAACCTAGCTATTTTGAGTGCTAGGAATTCAGTAAAAAGGTCCGTTTGTGGATTTAAAGCTCCGTTGAGAAGTTAGTTTTTCGCAAGTGGGCGATCGAGGGCTCGGAACTGGTTCCCGACCCTCCGTTCGATCGTCAACGACACCTTAAAGACTTAATAGCGTGGTGTCGCTATTCCGGTGAGGTAGGGATTAAGTTACCTTTGTTTTATACTATTTTCGAATTAAAACTTATTTTCCAAAACATATGAGAACAAATGTAGTTTTTAGATTATTTGAATTTTATGTGATGGAATCTGGTTGTATGGTATATACTGTATTGCTCTGGGAATTTGCTAAGTACATGATTATTTTGGATATATCAAAATAGAGCCGTTACGCTGCCCATTTTTCTATAAAAACCTGTTGTGCAAGTTTTATCGAAAAACCTGAGCACGATTACTTTTACACTTCAGTTCTGTATTGCACGTGTCATAGGATCATACATGAGCACCGTGTTAATATCGTGGGTTTATAGTGTGGCGTTGTACCCCCCACCGTCGGTATAGAGTCTGTAAACCCGAGCGGGGTTTTGTTATTTCTGATTACCTCCCCATTTGGAAGGCATAAGCAATTCAGTTGCCCCTCCAGGTTTGGTAGGCAACATATGGGTGTCCCCTTCGGGTATGGGCTTAGGTGTCAGGCAGTCTATTGGGTACACTTAGTGCCATCACCCTAGGTTTCCACAGATGAGAGGATGAGAGCTCATGGGTATGGGTTGATTTGTGTCATATGCATATGGATTGATAGTTTTGATTACACTGCTTTATATATATATAGATTTCCGGTTGGAATATATATATCTGTATGTTCTGGATTTAAACTAACCTTGTAGGAGTTTTCCATCACTAAAACATTTTCTTCGAGATAACTACTTTCCTACTGGGCACTGTATGCTCACCCCCTACCTTCCTCCTCAAGTGGTGTTTAATGCGACTTTGGTGATCAAGAGGATTCAGAGGTCATCTGTGAGTGCAGTTCGTTATCTTAGTAATGCTAGAAGAGTGTGTTGTGTTGTTTGGACTGTTTGTTTTCTGGATTAGCATTGAACCATGATTATTGCTTTATTTATATCTGTGAACCTATGTATGCCATCCTGGTATTGGATACTTGTTGTGGATGATGATGATGATGCTTGGACTATGTTTTGAACTATATTTTTCAGTTATTATTATTCGATCTATGTTTAATGGTGAATACGAATTGTGGGAGAGGTTCACGGGATGAAATTCTAAACTTTTATTTAAGTGGACCGTTTTAAAAAGACCGAAACTTGTAAGGCATTTTCAAATAAGTAAAGGAATTTCCTATCTTTGTGAAATTTCCCTTCTGCCACTAGCCTCAGTTTTGGGCCGTGACAGAAATTTTGGTATTAGAACTTTGTGTTTAACGGCTCGGACATATCACCGTTAAACTAGATTGAAGTTGATTTTATGATAAGCATGCTTCATTATCTCATTAACAGTTTGGCATATTGTTTCAGACCTTTAAGGATACCTCCTAGAAGAGTTCGGAGGCACCAACCAGGTGCTGAACCTCCTCAGTGTCTGGATCTCTCTCATCTGATCGAGGCAATGCATCAGGTGCTTGCCCAGATGAGCAATCCAGACTATTAGCCTCCAGCTCCGGGGTAACATCAGCTGGATCAGTCAGATCAACTTCTGCAGTTCATGTGCCTCCAGCCAAGGTAGTTTGATGGAAAACCAGAAACTCTCACGGAAATTGCTTGGTTGCATGAGATGGAGAGGCACTTTCGGTCCCTTGGTACTCCGGTGGAGTTTTGGGCTGTGTTTGCCATTAGCTGTCTGACGAGGAATGCCATTCACTGGTGGGAGACAGTAGAACGGATGCAGAATGTGGTGGGTCTGACTTGGGAGGACTTTGAACAGATTTTCAAGGCTTAGTATCCCAATAAGGATCAATAGGATAAAGTTGTGAACCGATTTGAGACGTTGGTTCAGGGTAACAGAACGGTGAATGAGTACTTGGTAGAGTTCACTGAGCTGGCAAGTGTTGCCCTTGACTCGGGTACAAGTGAGAAGTACCGAGTTGCCAAACTCAGAGTCGTTTGAATCGGAATATTGTCAACAGGATTGGTACCCATACTTTCCATACTCTTCCTAAGTTTGTCGTGACTACCAAGCGGGCAGAAGCCATCGAAGTGGGATTAGATTCCAGGAGGAGTCAGCGGAGAGATAATGATAGGAAAGCTACCAAAAGGAATCAAGGGCAGTGGTCAGCCCATGGTACTTCGAACAGTGGAAGCTCGAACAGCAGTGGTTCTTCTGGGGGTGGCAGAAGCAGTCCGTATGGTGGTTGTTTCATCTGTGGCCAGCAGGGTCATCGGAAGAAGAAGTGTCCCAACCATCTGCAGAAATCTCCTCTTTCTAAAGGAGGACCGGAGAGGAGCCAGTCAGGTTCTGTCTCATATTAGAACACTCAAGCTAGGCCGCAATAGTCACAGGGTGTTTCACAGATTGTTACTCCCCCTAGCCTTATCAGCATCAGTACTGCCATCAAGGCTAAAACTCAGAATTTTTAGACTCCTCAGGCCTCAGGGAGTCAGGGTAGGCATGGTTACAGCGGTAATGGTCCAGGATCCAGTAGCAGCCGTCCTAGTCAGGGGAGAAGCAACAAGGGGAAAGGAAAGGTGACTGGCCAAGCTTATGCTTTTACTGGAGCAGACGACACTCAGAATTGCACCGGCCGAGGTGTTGTTGAAAGTATGATCCTTCTTTCACACTCTTGGGCACATGTTTTGTTTGAAACTGGTACATCCCATTCATTCATATCCTTATTATTTGCTCAACTGTTGGGGTTGAAATTTTCTGATTTGGATTATGTGTTGACGTTGGGTACACCTTTGGGTGGAGTGGCCGATGTGTCTAGTGTGTGTAAGTCTTGTCAGGTTATGGTTGGTGATGGGAAGCTTCCTGGTGATTTGATTGTGTTGCCGATAGGACAGCATGACGTGATACTCAGTATGGATTGATTGTCAAAGTATCGAGCCATTGTGGATTGTCAAACGAAACGGGTGACTCTTTTTCCTAGTGATGGATATCCTATTGTCTATCAGGGTAGAATGAGTTCGTTGAGGCCTAGTCCTGTTCTGAAAGCATGCATGGGTGGAAGGAAGAAACTCGAGTGTTATGCGAACTTGTTTACCATTGATGATGAGGTAAGGACAGACGATCAAGACAGATAGATTCCAGTAGTGTGTGAGTAATCGGAAGTGTTTCCTGAAGACTTACCAGGGTGACCACAAGATAGAGAGATCGAGTTCTGTATTGAACTAGTTCCTGGAGCTCAGCCAGTTTCTATTCCAGCCTATCGCACGGCGCCTACAGAGATGGAAGAATTAAGAGAACAGTTGGATGATCTATTTTCCAAAGGCTTTATTCGTACTAGCACTTCCCCTTGGGGTGCTTCTGTTTTGTTTGCGAAGAAAGCTGATGGTTCGTTGTGACTTTATGTGGACTACAAGAAGTTGAATCAGTTGACAGTGAAGAACAGGTATCCTTTGCCAAGGATAGATGAGTTGTTCGACCAACTCGGTGATTCAAGTTTCTTCTCCAAGATTGATTTGAGATCTGGTTATCATCAGTTAAAGATAAGAGAGGATGATATACCTAAGATAGCATTCAGAACTCGATATGGTCACTTTGAGTTTCTAGTGATGCTGTTTAGTTTGACGAATGCTCCCGCAGCATTTATGGATCTTATGAATCGGATCTTCAGGCCGTTTTCGGATCGTTTTGTGTGTTCATCGATGACATCCTGATGTATTTCAAGGTTCAAGAAGAGCATGCCGAACATCTGGGGATAATAGTTAGGACCTTGAGAGATCATCAGTTGTACCCCAAGAAATCGTAGTGTGACTTTTGGATGTCAAAAGTGAAGTTCTTGGGGCATGTAATTTCTCACGGAAGCATTTCAGTCGATCCTACTAAGATAGAAGCTGTTCTAGAGTGGGAAAGACCGAGAAATATGGCAGAGGTATGGAGTTTCCTCAGTTTAACAGGCTACTACCGTCGTTTTGTGTAAGATTTCTCGAGAATCGCCTTGCCTTTGACCAAGTTGACTAGTAAGGATGTCAAGTTCTTTTGGGATCACGAAAGTGAAGAAGCTTTTATCAGGTTGAAGCAGAGTTTAACAACTGCACCAGTTCTTACTGTTCCTGATAATAACGAGCCTTATCTGGTCTATATCGATGCTTCAAAGACGGGTTTGGGATGTGTGTTGATGCAGAGTGATCGAGTCGTGGCTTATGCTTCTCGTCAATTGAAGCCACACAAGAGGAACTACCCCACCCATGACCTCGAGCTTGCAGTGGTGATCTTTGCATTAAAGATTTGGCGATGTTACTTGTACGGGGTGAAGTTCGACATATTCTCTGATCATAAGAGTTTGAAGTATCTCTTTACCCAGAAGGATCTGAATTTGGGACAGTGAAGATGGGTTGAGTATACGGAGGATTATGACTTTGACCTACAGTATCATCCTGGTAAGGCTAACGTTGTAGTCGATGCACTGAGTAGAAGGTCTCATGGTGCATTAGCTACACTGGTGTTTGAAGATTGGAAGAATTCAGTTGTGATTGGTGACTACAACTTGCAGTACTTTGAGAATGAAGGAGTTACTTGCCTGAGCAACATTGTGATTTCACCATCTCTTCTCCAGACTGCCCAGCAGAGTCAGTGGCAAGACAAGGAATTAAGGACAATCTGGAACCAGATTCAGAATGGCAAACAGTTAGATGCTTAGAGCACTAATAAAGAAGGGTTCTTGCTTTTCAGCAGGAAGTTGGCTGTAGCTGATGAACCTAATCTTCGAGAAACCATTCTAATCGAGGCTCACAAATCAAGGTTCGCCGTACATATAGGTAGTACTAAGATGCACCGGGACTTGAAGAGGCAGTATTGGTAGAAAGGTATGAAGAAGGATATGGCTATGTTCGTGGCTAAGTGTTTAACTTGTCAGCAAGCCAAAGCTGAACACCAGAGGTCAGCGGGGTTGCTTCAGCCGTTACCCATTCCAGAGTGGAAGTAGGACAAGATTATGATGGACTTCGTGATCAGTTTGCCAAAGACTTTGAGGAAGAATGACGCAGTTTGGGTGATAGTCAATCAGTTGACAAAGGGTGCTCACTTTATACCGATCCAGATTGACTACTCACTCACTAAGCTCAGTAGACTGTATGTGGAGAACATCATATGCTTGCATGGTGTGCCTTCAAGCATAGTCTCTGACAGAGATCCAAGGTTTACTTCTAAGTTATGGATAGCCTTGCAGAAAGCATTTGGTACACAGTTAGATATCAGTTAGCTCACCATCCTGAGACAAATGGCCAGTCTGAAAGGACCATTAAAAATTTTAAGGACATGCTACGTTGTTGCATACTGGACTTTGGTAGAAACTAGAATGATCATATTCCTTTGGTGGAATTTGCTTATAATAACAGTTACCAAACCAGTGTGGGTGTGGCTCTATATGAGGTGTTATATGGAAGGCCGTGTAGATCGCCTTTGTGTTAGGCCGAACCTGAAAAGCATGTTACTATTGGACCTGAGTTGATTGAAGAGACTACTGAGAAGATTAAGGACATCCAGGAGAGACTCAAAGAGACCCAGAGTAGCCAAAAGAGTTATGCTGACCCTCAGAGGTGTGAGGTAGAGTTCGATACTGGTGATTCTGTATTCTTGAAAGTGACTCTAAGGCGTGGTGTTACAAGGTTTGGAGTGAAGGGTAAGCCTGCTCTAAGGTATATTGGTCCCTTTGAGATCACTGAGAGAATTAGAACAGTGGCATATCACTTGAATCTACATGCATAGTTAGGTCACATGCATAAGGTGTTTCATGTTTCGATGTTGAAGAAGTACACACCGGACCTATCTCATGTTGTTCAGTACGTGCACATACCGATCGAAGAGGATGTGTCCTATGAAGAGCAGCCGGTTCACCTGTTGGCTAGAGAGTTGAAGGTGCTTCACAGCAGAGAGATTCCACTTGTCAAGATGCTTGCTTTGGGAACATCACAAAGAGGACGAGGCTACTTGGGAACTCGAGATAGAGATGCACAAAAATTACCCTCACTTGTTTAACTTTCAGTTAGAAGTTGTATTGTGATGTAAACCTTGACTTATATCTTGAATTTCAGGACGAAATTCTTAAAAGGAGGGGAGAATGTAAACCCCCAGATTTTTAAGGGGTATTTTGGTCCTTTTAATAATTTAAAATATAATTCATTCAAAAAAAAAAGAGTTTATACAAATCGTATGATTATTGAAAAAAAAAAATACATAAGAAAAATCTAGCACGGTGGAAGTTGTGGGGCAGGAGGTTGCAAAATTGAAGCCAAAAGTACCGAGCCAAGCAATCAACGAGTTTATCAGTTGTTACGTGTCCAACTGTCAATAAGTCTCATCCCACCACCCTTGGTTCTCCTCTCTCTCTCTCAATTAAAACTACGCATTTTTCTACTAAAGCTCGGATTGAATAGATCCATTTGAGTCCCTAACCTATACTAATATTTTGAGCTACATGAGATTAGCCAAATTTAGCCCAAACAGTTTACTATGCGAATATAGAAAGGGAGAAAAAAGCCGGATAGAAAGGTGGGTCGAGGTCCATCATACTACTCCTTAGAGCAATGATTTTCGGCAAACCCCTTTGTCCTCTAGGGCTGGCCGAAATTCCCCCTTAAGGGAGGAGTCTTTTAGACTCCTCCCCTATCATTTGTCATGGTTGTTCAATTTTTGCTGAAACATTGGTTGGTCATTGCACATAGAAAATTAAAAGAAAAGTAAGAGAGAAATTCTTGTAGGCACTATTGAAGGCCATTGGAGTTCTTGGAATCTCACTTTGAGGTTGATCAAGATTAAGATACTAATATATCTTTGCAGTTACAAGCTTGGTGCACAGGAAAGAAGACTTACTAGTTGAGATATAATCCCCTTTGTATGTATTTAGACCATAATAAAGATCTATAAACATTTTTATGAGAAACCAAATCCGAAAAAAATTTATATTTCATGTTTCCGGTCATCTTTGACTTTGTCACGTTTTTTATAGATTATGACAAACAGGCGTCCCTTGTCCCTCACTCAATAAAAAAAAGGTTACTATTTATTTATTTATTTATTTAATTGATAATTTTTTTGTGTAAATATATTTATCTGAAATAAATTTTGGATAGTTACTTGCTTCAAAATTTTTGTTTCTTTTTTAGATTTTATCTAATAGTTATTTAAATTTCAATAGGAAATTAGTTATTTTGAATTTGTAGGTAACTACATATTTCCCTATAATTATCTTTAGAAATAATTACAAGATTTTGCTAAATATATTTTTATGGTAAATCTTTTAATGTTTAAAATTGAAATGATATCTAGATTATTTATTTAAATTGATATTTTTTATGAAAAGATTCCCTTTTAAATTTGAAATTAGTTTAGACTTGAATTTTAAATAAGAAAATAATTTTAAAATAGAAAAGAGAATATTTTTCAAAATTTATATATGTTAGATATTGCTATTTATTACTAACAGATTTTACAAGAAAAATATAAAAGATTATAAAGATTACAAAATTGGAAGATTTGAAGATCAAGATCATCAATTTGTTTTCAAATTTTTGTAATTCAAATTCTAGGATAACCACAGCTATGGAATATATCATTAATGATTTATTTACTTATTGCAATAAATTATGTGATTATCCTTGTAAATCTATATCATTTAGAATATGGAATGCCACCAGACATTATCATGATATCATGTATATTACGATTTGAAGTATCTAATCTAGTTTAGACAACTTGGTAAATCATAATAAATCTAATAATTAATTAAATAGATTAAGTGGGATAAGGATTAATAGTTTAAGATCTACAGTTTCTATTGTAAATATAGTAGTTGCATTTTTACATATGATCACCCTTATTAGACTATATAAAAATTATTTTTTAAATTAAATTTCTCGGAATAAAACTCTGGAAGCTTGTCATTTATGATTACTTTTAGGTAATATTAAATTAAAAACTATTACTAGAATTTAAATAATAGCATGATATATCAAATTTCCAAACGACACCTAGTTCCTCGCATAATTAAAGAGCCAATAATAACATGATTTCATAATTTTTTTTTATATTAATATATATATGGGCGCATAATTTTGAGTATTTGTTTTAGTATATTGGTTATCCTTATAATTATTTTTTGTGAAGTAATTTTACAACGAAAGACTTGAGACGTGCTTTTTGGTACGAGTGGACATGTATTAATTTTGCTAGGATTATGTTATTTATTTTATATAGTGTCACATAATAGTATCATTTCATCTAAGTTTTGTTCACTAAATTGAATTAGAATAGAAATATTTTATTGGTTAAATTCAAGTATATATTTATTTAAATTCACTTATTGTGACAATTTGTGAGTGTTATTTTATATTGTTAATGTTTTATCTTAGATAGCCATTTAGTTTCATTTAAATTATATGAAGTCACATGTTTAGCATATGATTTGGTGTACAAGAGTTTTTTCTTATGAAATTTATGTGTACTCTGTTGCTATTTTATTATTCTTAAGAATTTAGGTATGTATTTATACACTAAAAGAAAAAAATAGAGCCGACCCTGTTGAATCAGCAAACTTATATTAGAGAAATATATCTTCATTACTTGTACCTGTAGCCGAATACAAATTTCTCATCTTCTCTAGTCATTCTTTCTCATTTTCTTATCAAGTAGATAAAGAAAAGATTCAGTAGATAATTATTTTCCACTAATCTGATTTCCTTGAAAATGAAAAGAAAGGGAAGATATTGATATCTATATCTTGAGATTCCATCCTTCACGGTTGGTACTTGTGAGGTATATTCTTAGAAGTTTTTTTTTTTAAGTCTATATATATATATATATACGTGTGATAGTATCTTTGTGAAATTAATTTGCGCTATTTATATTAAAGACAAAGAATAATATAAATTGACCCAAATCTTTTCGGTAGTTGTTTAATTGATAATATATATGTCTTATTCTATAATCTCTTAAATTACAACTAAGTTTTCGTCTTCTCATACAAGTTTACTTTTTTTTTGGTATATATATAGTAGGTAAAACATGACACCAGAATATTGAGCTTTATATTAAGTCTAGTATTTCACTTGTAATTTATTCTAATTACTATATATATATATATTTAGATACATGGATCAGATATAGGTAAATTTTGAAGGGAATATGTTCATATGTGTAGGTTCTAGAGTTATAACTTAGTTTGAATTATATGCTTAGCTAAAAGTTGTTTACTTTTATTAATTTAACCGTAAGAAATCAACTTGTTTTATATATTGAAGTGTCCTTATGATTTTATGCTAGTATAAGTTATATTTTCTTGCTACCATAATGGTTGGTTAGAATCTGTTGCTTAGGGCATATAGCTTATAATTAGGGTATTTTCAGGCTGCGTTCAAAACAAAAATTCTTGTAGCATTGCATGCTTAGTAATCAAACGAATCTGTCATTGGCTAAATATTAGGAACACATCAATTGTACCTTGAGCAAAGAGAATTTCACAAGTAGAGATTTTGAAAGCTTGGATTCGAGATACGTAACATCACACCTGCAATGTAGGAAATTCTTTGTTTCTGTGAATCTGTGGAATCTGTGGATATGTATACATATATATATATATATATATATCTGTCATTCAGCTTTGCGTAAGACATAAACACGAGGTGTATTTATATAACCTGACGAGTATTGGTGAATAGGGTGTGGTGGGCCAGCACCCAAATATGTGATATAATTCCTTCGAGGACACTCTGGTTTCTCCGGAAACATTCTGGGCTTTTCAACGATACTATGGTTCCTTCAGGAATACTCTGATAACGGTATGGAGTGGACCTCTGCTGTATATAGAGGGGATTCTCTGGGGCTCAAGACCTCCATATAGCTTATGATATATTATATATTCTCTGAGTAGCTCAGTATCTGATTTACGGTCTTGTCAGGCAATACAATATATTCAGGGACCCCAATCATATGATTATCTGTTTTATATTATATGCCTTATACATCTGCATCTGCGTATGTTACTTACTGAGTTTCATACTCACTAATATTCTTATATTGCAGAGGGTATTGATGATATGCGAATTTAGAGGAGGAGCGCTAACTTTCTGACCGTGGCTTGTGTATATAAGCTTTTTGACGCTTTGATTTTCTGACTGAAGATTTTGTACCTATTTTTGAATGTGTGTATATTATATATATTTGTATGAGAGGTCCACTTTGTAAGTGTGTATATATGTATATATTATACTATGTATAATTATTAGTTGAGTTTTCTTTCTCTTTTTAAAAAATTTTAATTTTCCCTTATTTTATCAGTTCTAAGTCAAGTAGCATCTCCTGATTGTATATTTATGCAAATATTATTATATACGTGTATAAGACTGGAGGATATTACAGTTGGTATCTGAGCTTGTGTTTTAAAATAACTCTGAAGACCGCTCATTTACACATGTCGGGAAGGGAAGAAAGTTCACCCCTTTGTATGTGTTTGATGTACATTTTTATATCTATTATATTTTTTAATTTTATTGCATTCATGTGCTGGTGATGATTATTATTGGCTATAATTAGAGCTACAGATTCTGGGTGTCAGGATATCAGTATGGTGACTACTCGGGGTCAAGATAATATCGATAGGGGTGTATCTTCTTCATAGGATAGTAATCAGGTTGAGCAACTAGCTTTTTTGATACAAAATATATTGGAGCAGCGTATGATATAAGAAAATTAACCTAACCCTCTACCACCACCACCTCGACAGAGGCAGGATGCTAGTGACTTTTGATGGTGGGGTATGATATCAACAGGGATGCATCTACTCCATAGGATGGTAATCAAGTTGAGCAACTAGCTTCTTTAATACAAAATATATTTGAGTAGCATATAATACCCTCTACCACTACCACCTCAACAGAGGCAGGATGCTAGTGAAAATGCTGGGGAAAGATTCAGAAAACTCCAGCCTCTGACTTTTGATGGTGGTGTATCCAATACAGGCTGAGTAGTGGATTAGGACCACTGAGCATATGCTAACTTATGCCAAGTTTCCTGATACAGATAAAAGTTACTTGTGTTAGTTTTATGCAAAGACATCATGTTGAATACTGATGGGATACTATGAGCACCATTCACGATGTTACTGCTATGACTTGGAAGAGGTTTAAAGAGTTGTTTTACGAGAAGTATTTTACAAACGATATGATAGCTAGCAAGAGGGTAGAGTTTGCCAATCTAAAACAGGGAGAGACGACTGTTGCTGAATATATCCGTAAATTTGATGAGTTATCACGATATGCACCTCACATGGTTGCCACTAATGAGCTTAAGATAGATCAGTTTATAAAAGGTCTGAGGAAGACAATTGTTAGGGATTTGAAATCAGGTAGAATTCGAGGTGGACCATTTACTCAGATTGTAGACAAGGCATTAGATGCTGAGTAAGCAGAGAAGATGCTTTGGATGAGAAAAAGATTAGGAGAGAACGATTGGCTCGAGAAATACTAAGGGGTTTCAGACCAGGTTTTCAGAGAAATAGAGGAAAACAGACTCAGGTTCAACGTCCTTAGGACATAAAAATGAATGGAGCTCCAACTCAACCGATCCGACCAAATCAGGGTAAGCATTCCAGGACTGACCAGTGGACTACCACTACTACTATACCACTTTGCACATCAAGTGGGAAGAATCATTATGGAATGTGTCATAAAGGTGCAGAGTTATGCTACAAATGTGGTAAAAGTGGTCATTTTATTAAAAACTACCCTGAAATGAAAAATGATCAGAAGAAACCTGGTGGTAAGATGTATGCTATGGCTGAGACAGGTGTTGGAGACGAGACTGAGGCAGATGCATCTGTTATCACAGGTGAGATATTTATTTCTGGCATCATAGCTCGTGCATTAATAGACTCAGGATCCACGCATTCACATGTATTGTTAACATTTGTGAGGAAATTGGGTCGTCTTATATATCAGATGAGTACTCCATTTGGTACTACTCTTCCCTCTGGAGAGATTATGTATTCAGATAAAATTTTGAGAGCTTGTCTTATTATAGTGGATGATAGAGAATTATTTGCGAACTTAATTGTACTTGATATAAATGATTATGAGATTATTTTAGGTATGGATTGGCCATCAAAGTATTGTGCTAAGATTGATTATAAAAAGATGATTGTAAAATTTTATCCTCCAGATGCTAATCAATTTATACTTGTGGGCGCTCAAAGTAAAGCAAAGTTTCCTTTGATATCAACTATGAAAGCTCAGAAATTACTAGAAAAAGGTTGTGCAGGATATTTGGCCAGTATTGTTGATACATCAGTAGAGCAGACATTGAGACCATAAGATGTGTTGGTTGTGCAAGACTTTCTGGATGTGTTTAAAGAGGATTTACCACGTTTGCCACTTGTAAGAGAAATTGACGTTGCTAATGATTTAGTGCCAGGTACTGCACCTATTTCTAAGACACCATATAGGATGGCCCCAGCTGCGTTAAAGGAGCTAAAGAGTCAATTACAGGAGTTGCTAGAGAAAGGATTTATAAGTCCTAGCTTTTCACCCTGGGGTACTCTAGTTTTATTTGTGAAAAAAGAAAGATGGAACTATGCGATTGTGCATTGACTACAAAGAGATTAACAAAGTGACAGTTAAAAAAAAGTATCCCTTACCGTGTATTGACAATTTATTTGATCAGCTACAGAGTACTTCTATATTTTCAAAAATTGATTTAAGATCTGGGTACCATCAATTGAGAATTAAAGAGGAAGATATTTCCAAGATAGCCTTTAGAACTCGATATGGCCATCATGAGTTTCTAATGAGCCATTTTGTCTGACCAATGCTCCAGCAGCATTTATGGACCTAATGAATAGGATATTTAAAGAATTCCTAGATAAGTTTGTTATTGTGTTCATCGATGATATTTTAGTATACTCACGATCTAGAGAGGAGTATAGAGAGTATTTGAGAATCATCCTTCAGATATTGAAAGAGAAAGAGTTATATGCTAAATTCAAGAAATGTGAGTTCTAGTTAGAAAAAGTATCATTCCTTGATCACGTTGTTTCTCAGGACAGGATTTGTTGAGGTAGTTAATAATTGGTCTAGACCTATCAATGTAACAAAAGTCGGGAGCCTTCTAGGTTTGGCAGGATATTATAAGAGATTTGTTGAGGGATTTTCTGAGACTGCTATGCTACTTACACAATTGACCAGGAAGAGCAACAAGTTTATATGGACTGGTGAATATGAAAAGAGTTTTCAGGAATTGAAGCGAAGATTAATTTCAGCACTAGTCCTGACTATACCTTTAGGTACAGAGCAGTTTGTTATTTACAGTGATACTTCAAAACAAGGTCTGGGGCGTGTTCTCATGCAAAATAAGAAAGTTATTACTTAAGCTTCTAGACAGCTAAAAGACTATAAGCGCAACTATCCTATACATGATTTAGAACTAGCAGTAGTGGTATTTGCATTGAAGATTTGGCGACATTATCTATATAGTGTTCATTGTGAAATTTTCACTGATCATAAAAGGTTGGAATATTTGTTTACTCAGAAGGAATTAGATATGAGGCAACGATGTTGGTTGGAATTGGCAAAAGATTATGATTGTCATATGAGTTATCATTCAGAGAAAGCCAATGTTGTTGCAGATGTACTCAGTAGGAAATCATTTTGCAGCTTGACAGCTTTACACGAATTAGAAGAACCTTTACAGGAGGATTTATGTAGATCAGATATTGAGTTAATTACTGGTCAATTATCTGCTATGACTTTACAATCTACTTTATTAAACAGAATCAAACAAGGCCAGAAAGAAGATCCTGAGTTGATTGGACATAAAGAATTAGTAAAGTTAGGGAAAAAGTCAGATTTCAGTATTTTTACTAAGAGAGTTATAATATTTCAAGGTAGACTTTGTGTACTAGAAGATAAAAATATCAAGGAAGAGATCCTAACAAAAGCACACAATACTTCATATTTAGTCCATCCAAGTACTACTAAGATGTATAATGACTTGAAGATTTATTACTGATGGCCAGGAATGAAAAAGGATATTTTTGAGTTTTTGAAAATGGGAAGAAATCACTATGGATTTCGTGATTGGGTTACCAAAGACAATATCTTGTCAAGATATAGTATGGGTTATAGTCGACAGACACACTAAGGTAACTCATTTTATTCCGATTTCTATGACCTACTCCATAGATAAACTTACTGCATTGTACATTAATGAGATTATTAGACTTCATGGAATTCTAGTTTCTATAATCTCAGATAGACATGCCAGATTTACTTCAAAATTCTAGGAGAGTGTACAACGAGCTTTGGGAACTAAATTAAAGTTTAGTACTATATTCCATCCTCAAACAGATGGTCAGGCTGAGAGGACCACCCAAATCCTAGAGAATATGCTTAGAGCTTGTGTTATGAATATCTAAGGGTCGTGGAATAACTATTTATCGTTAATTGAGTTTTCCTATAACAATAGCTTTCAAGCTACAATTGGTGTTACACCTTATGAGATGTTGTATAGTAGAAAGTGTAGATCTCTAGTTCATTGGGATGAGATTGGAGAACAATGTTATTTAGGTCCTAATATTATTAGAGATACAGCTGAAGTAGTTGAAAAGATCAAAAAACGTATGATAGCGGCTCAAGGTAGACAAAAATTTTATGCAGATCCAAAACATCGACCTTTATATTTTTCTGTTGGTGATAAGGTATTTCTCAAGGTTACTCCTATGAAAGGTATCATGAGATTTGGAAAGAAAGGAAAGTTAAGTCCTAGATTTATAGGTCCATATGAGATCCTCGACAAAGTTGGGAATGTCACCTATAGGCTTACCCTACCCCCCAGAGTTATCAGGTGTACACAATATCTTCCATATTTCTATGCTAAGAAAGTATGTATCAGATCCATCCCATGTTCTTAGCCAGAAGCCACTTGAAATGGATCCAAAGTTAACCTATGAGGAATGCCCCATTCAGATTTTATACAAAAAGGAAAAAGAACTAATAAACAAAAAGATTCTTTTAGTGAAGGTCCTATGACAAAATCATTCTATAAGGGAGGCTACATAGGAACGGGAAGACAAAATGAGAAACCAACATCTAGAGTTATTCAGTAAGCAAATTTCGGGGACGATATTTTTATTAGGAGAGGAGGATTGTAATATCTCAAATTCCCAAATGATACCTAGTTCCTCGCATAATTAAAAAGCCAATAATAACATGATTTCATAATTTTTTTTTATATTAATTCATATATGGGCATATAAGTTGAGTACTTCTTTTAATATATTGGTTATTCTTATAATTTTTCTTTGTGAAGTAATTTTGTAGTGAAATGCTCGAGACATGCTCTTTGGTACGAGTGGGCATGCATTAATTTTGCTAGGATTATGTTATTTATTTATTTTATATAGTGTCACATAATAGTATCATTTCATCTAAGTTTTGTTAACTAAATTGAATTAGAATAGAAATATTTTATTGGTTAAATTCAAGTATATATTTATTTAGATTTACTTATTGAGACAACTTATGAGTGTTATTCTGTCCTATTAATGTTTAAGCTTGGATAGCCATTTTGTTTATTTAAATTATATGAAGTCACGTGTTTAGCATATGATTTGGTGTACAAGAGTTTTTTTCTTTTTAAGTCATTTATGTGTACTATGTTGTTATTTTAATATTCTTAAGAATTTAGGTATGTATTTATACACTTTAAAAAAAAAAAAAAACTTTAGATAGAGTCGACTTTGTTGAGTCGGCAAACTTATATTAGAGAGATATATCTTCTTTACTTGTACCTATAATTGACAACAAATTTCTCATCTTCTCTAGTTATTTTTTCTCATTTTTTTATGAAGTAGATAAAAAAAAGATTCAGTAGATAATTATTTTCCACTAATCTGATTTCCTTGAAAATCAAAAGAAAGGAAAGATATTAATGTCTATATCTTGAGATTCTATCCTCACGGTTGGTACTTGTGAGGTATATTCTTAGAATTTTTTTTTTAGTCTATATATATGTATAAGTGTGATAGTGTCTTTGTGAAATTAATTTGTGCTATTTATTTTAAAGACAAAGAATAATACAAATTGACCCAAATCTTTTCGGTAGTTATTTAATTGATAATATATGCCTTGTTCTAATCTCTTAAAGTACAACTAAGTTTTCGTCTTCTCATATATGATAAATTATGGTAATTTTATTATCTCAATAATCTAGTGTCATTTTTTACTTAATATATATATAAAAAAAAAAAGAAGAAGAAGACTTTGCCATAGGAGTCAAGCTAGGTCAATTTTGGATTAAGCCTTATATTAAGTCTAGTTTTTCACTTGTAATTTGTTCTCTTTGTATTTGTCATCACGTAGAGCTAAAAGTATAGCTTCCTAGTTCCAATATATTTTTTATTCTAATTACTATATATATATAAATATTTAGATGCATAAATCAGATATACGCAAACATTGGAGGGAATATGTTTATACGTATAGGTTCTAGAGTTGTAACTTAGTTTGAATTATATGCTTAGCGAAAAGTTGTTTACTTTTATTAATTTAATCATAAGAAATCAACTTATTTTATATATTGAAGTGTCCTTATGAGTTTATGCTAATATAAGTTATATTTTCTTGTTACCATAATGGTTGGTTAGAATCTGTTGCTTGGGGCATATAGCTTAGAATTAGGGTATTTTCATTCTGCATTCAAAATAATAATTATTGAATCTGTTTACTTTTATTAATTTAATCAAAAGAATCTATTGTTGGCTGAATATTAGGAACACATCAATTATACCTTAAGCAAATAGCATTTCACAAGTAGAGATTTTAAAAGCTTGGATTCGAGGTAAGTAACGTCACACCTGCAATGTAGGAAATTCTTTATTTCTATGAATATGTGGAATCTGTTGATATAGAATCTGTGGATATGTATACATACGTATCTATCATTCAGCTTTGCATAAGACATGAACACGAAGTATATTTATATTGCCTGACAAGTATTGGTGAATAGAGTGTAGCGGGCCAGTGCTCAAATATGTGATATAGTTCCTCCGAGAACACTCTGGTTCCTTCGGGAACATTCTAGTCCTTTCAGGGACACTACGGTTCCTTCGAGAACACTCTGACGGTGGTATGGGGTAGACTTTTGCTATACTCAGAGGGGATTCTCTAGGGCTCGAGACCTCTATATAGCTCATGATATATTATATGTTCTCTGAGTGACTCAGTATGCGATTCACGGTCTTGTCAGTCAATACAATATATACAGGAATCCCAATTATATAATTATCTGTTTTATATTATATGCACTCACAATATACATCTGCATATATTATTTACTGAGTTTTATACTTACAAATATTCTTACATTATAGATTGTATTGATGATATGGTAGTTTAGAGGAGGAGCGCCGACTTTCTGACTGCGGCTTGTGTATATGAGTATTTTAACACTGTGGTTTTCTGACAGAGGACTTTGTACCTATTTTTGAATGTGTATATATTATATATATTTGTATGAGAAGTCCACTTTGTGAGTATATATACGTATACATTATACTATGTATAATTATTTGTGGAGCTTTCTTTCTCTTTTTAGAAAGTTAAAAAGTTTTAAATTTCCCTCATTTTATCAGTTTTAAGTCCAGTAGCATCTCCTGACTGTACAAAATATTTATACAAATATCATTACGTATGTGTGTAAAGTTGGAAGATATTACATATAGCCATATATTAAAACTAGACTTATTAAAATTCCTCTTTAGTTATTATTAATAGGTTCTAATGATCCAATAAAACGGTAAATATTAACAACTAAAGATGAGATATTTTGTAAATTATTAATAATAAAGAGAGTCCTTGTTTAATTAGAATTAGATAAATCTTTCTCTTAGGAACTTAT
Source organism: Trema orientale (assembly GCA_002914845.1). Classification (NCBI taxonomy): domain Eukaryota; kingdom Viridiplantae; phylum Streptophyta; class Magnoliopsida; order Rosales; family Cannabaceae; genus Trema; species Trema orientale. Next base: position 198,515 of record JXTC01000132.1, on the reverse strand, counting down.
CTAAATTCAGGGTTAGATTACCATTGGATAAAATGTAATATTTATAGGTAACTATATCTACATTTGCATTCATGCATCATGAAGGATTTTAATCAAAAGTGTGATGTGACATTAATTTATGCATATTTTATTTTTCCAGCACAATGTCTAAAAGATCCAAAATCAGCGTAATCTATATCTAAAGATTGAAAAGGAACTGAAAACAAGTCGTTCTTGAGTATTGAGCCTCCATGACCTATCGCTGAAAACTCTACAATTGATGAAAAGCTAGATTACTTCAAGTATTTCAATTCAAATATAATTGTGAAACGCTATTTAGTGGACTATATGATTGAACTCAATAGGAGTTATATTCATAAGTTGGATTCCATAACTGAAATTGTTAATGAGTTATTTCCTGACATGAAATCACCAAACAAAATAATGGATAGTACGCAATCAATAAAACTTAGTCTAGGAATCAAAGCTTGCAAGAATCTCAGAGATATAGAAATCGACATTAGGTATTCTGGATTTATTGAGAAGGAATGTCAAGATCAAAATCTTAAAATACCTTGGGATTAGTTTCTTAAAGAAAAACCTAAGCATACAAAGTATCTATTGAACTACATAATGGATGTGATTAGAGAAATGAAAGATCTTAGAGATGAAGTTCTTGACATGGGTATTTTAAGGAAGCCTGAAACAATTCACAAAAGGAAAAAGATGGATATGATATTCAAGAGGTCTTTTTGGCGTCATATATTGGAAAAAGAATTATAAGAGGTATTTATACTTCTTACAAATATTTTTGCTGATAGTTTCTTTATTAATACTTGTACAATAACAATGTTTATGGCTTTCTATAGGGTATTGAAGTATTTAAGTGGATAATAGCTTAAACATTAAAGTAGAAACGATTCTACGAGCCAAAGCAATGGAAGACATCTTTATTTATAAAGAATATTTATGAGTTTTAAGTTTTTATTGGAATTGTAGCTCTATTACTTTGAGAAAATTTATTGTTAGAACCTTTTGAACATTTTGGAATATATATAATTTTTCAACTGTTTTCAATAAAATCTTTACATTTGTTTTGGACTATTAGATCTATAAGTTATAAATTTAAGTCATATATATTGCTTACTTAATAATGACATTAATAATGATGAGTTCGGAAGTTTATAATATCCTGATAGATAAACTTGGTTCGTTAATTAACCATAATAGAATTGAAAGTGGTTATCACTAATAATGATATCTCGATTAATGTTTATCAATTCACAACATCAATCATATCTCAGCAGAATGATTTGTTGAAAGAAGAACTTGGAACCAGTTAGACATGATTCATTCCATAATAAGTGACTCATCTTTATCAATCTCGTTTTGAGGATATGCAATACAGACTGCAATATATATTGTAAACAATGTTCCTTCGAAATTTGTTCCTAAAACACTCTACGAGCTTTGGACTGGTCGCAAATCTGATTTGTGTCATCTTCGTATATAAGGATGTCCCGCTCACGTGTTAAAGAAACAAGTAAGCAAGATGGAATCGTATTCAGGAGCTTGCATCTTTGTTGGTTATCCTAGAGGTACAAGAGGTGGTTTCTTTTATAGTCCAACTAATAACGAGGTATTTTTTAACATAAATATAACCTTCTTAGGAAAAGATTATATGAAGAATTACAAGCCTAAAAGTGAAGTAATTATTGAGGAAATTACTGAGGAGACTTCAACCACAGATGTTCCAAATGTTGAAATATCCATGATTAATGACATAATGTCATACAGAAGAACTACGTGTACTCTTGCAGAAAGGGTGGTTTTACAGTAAGAAGCTCTTGTTAAAACTCAAGCTACAAATCCACCGATTTTGTAGCAAGAACCACTAGCTGGTGACCCACTTCTTGTAGAACAAAATGTTTAGCCTGTAGTACAACAACATCCGGCCAATAAACTACTTGAGATTCCTCCATAGCTTCATTGACAACCTGAAAGATAGCAAAGTGAATTCTATCAAACTATCCATGAAAGTTTAGAAGTAGATTCCTCCACCTATGATGAAGCTACGAAGGATGTTGATGCCAACTCAAGGCAAAAGGCCATGAAATCTGAGATAGAGTCCATGTACTCTAATCATGTCTGGAAACTTGTAGAGTCACCCGAAGGAGTAAAACTCATAGGGTGCAAATAAGTCTACAAAAGAAAAAGAAGAATAGAAGCGAATGCTGAAATCTTTAAAGCAAAGCTTATAGCAAAGGGTTATACCTAGAAAGAAGAGATCGATTATAAAGAAACCTTCTCTCATGTTGCTATGATAAAGTCTATTCATATTTTTTTATCCATAGTTGTGACTCTCGATTATGAGATTTGGCAAATGGATCTCAAGACTACATTTCTGAATGGAAATCTTGACGGGAGATTCTATATAATGCAACTAGAAGGTTTTGTGGAAAATGGTCTTGAGAAAAAAGTTTGTCTCTTGTAAAGGTCCATTTATGGACTTAAGCAAGCATCTACATCATAGAATATAAAATTTGATCAAGCTATTAAATTTTATGGTTATGATCAAGTTGTAGACAATCCTTATGGCAATAAGAAGATAGAAAATGGCAAAATGCTAATTATGATACTTTATGTAGATGATATTTTAGTCATTGGAAATGATGTAGGTACAATGACAACTACAAAAATATCGCTTGCAAAGAAATTTGATATAAAGGCAAGGCAAGCTATATACTAGGAATTCAAATAATTCATAATAGGAAAAAAAATTCCATAACTTTATCACAAGCTATTTATATTGATAAGATCTTGGCTAGATTTAACATGAAAAACTCAAAGGAATGGTTGTTGACATTTCGTCATAGAGTTAAATTGTCAAAGGAGCAATCTCTTAAGAAAGCAAAAAGAGATAGAAGACATGAAGAGGATACCATATGCTTCAGTAGTGGGAAGTCTCTTATACGCTATGTTATATACTAGAACATATATATGCTTTGCAATGAGAGTTGTTAGTTGATTCCAATCAAATCCAGGACCAGAATATTAGGTAGTCATCAAGCATATTCTAAAGTATCTTCGGAGAACTAGAGATTATCTGCTTCTACATTCTGGAGAAGACCTTACTCTTATTCAGTACACGGATTCTGAATTTCAATCAGATCCTAACTTCAGAAAGTCAACTTCTGATTTTGTCTTTACTTCTGGCAAAGGAGCTATTATTTGGAGGAGTATTGCTAATTCCACCATAGTAGCTAAATATATGGCTGCTTGTGAGGCTGCTAAGGAAGCTGCTTGGATCCGAAAATTCTTAATAGATTTATAAATAATTCAAACTACTAGTCAATTATTGACTCTATACCGTGATAACACTGGAGCATTTGCCAACTCCAAGGAACCTAGAAGTCATAAAAAAGCGAAACATAATGAGAAGAAGTATTATCTCATTTGAGATATAGTTGATCGAAGAGAAGTGGCTGTTTGCAAGATTGCGTTAGAAGATAACCTAGTTAAGCCATTGACTAAAACACTACCAGGCAAGAGCTTTGAGGGTAACCTTATAGGTTTAGGGATGTGAAAGATTTAATAAATTACTTTTTGTACAAGTGAGAGATTGTTAGGATTATGCTCAAAAAATATCTTTTATTTATGGATATTTATTGAATATTTTGGATATTTAATAAAGTGATATTTTATGCATAATATTTGTGATAATATTTTAATTATTTGTACAATAGTAAATATCAAAAGATTCTATGATTTATTTATTAAAGAAATATTTTAAGAAAGTTGTTTATTAAAGTTAAGACATACTTTCTCTGATTAAATCAAATAAGATTGTTCACAACTAATAAGAGAAGTTGGACACATCTCTTAAATCGTGTTGTAAGAGTTTGTATATTTATAGTGTGTCTCAATCTATACTAGTATGACCATATGCGAAAAGTCTTAGTGTGTAAATATTGAACAAGGACTATTGAGAAATATGTTCTTGTAATAAGTATCGTTGACAAGGACGTATTCTCACAAAAGTCTGTAATCAGTACTACAAGCTCACTTATATTAAGAGTTAATTAAAACTGAGTCTTTCTCTACTCGAGCTTGAGTTCAATAGACTTATTTGGGTCTCAAATCTATACCAATATCTTAGACTACACGAGATCAACAAATTGGGCTCAAACAGTTTTCTGGTAATTATGAAAGGAGAGGAAAAGGCTGAATAGGTAGGTTGGCCATTAGGGCCCACCACATTGCTCCATAGAGTAGTGAAATTTGACCAACCCTAGCCCACTAGGGCTAGCCAAATTTTGCCTATACAAGAAGCCAATAAAAAGCGCATCCACCTTCCTTTTTGTGTAATGTTCAATTTTTGCTGAAACATTTTGCTTGGTGGCTACACATAGACCACCTTCTGTCTCCGACTCTTTCATGTGTTTACTACATGAATTTAATGTCAAAGATTTAAGATTTTATTTTAGAAATAAAGTCAAAATTATTAATATAGATTAGAAAAAGCTTATTCAAAGTATTTTTGTATTCCTACGTAATTATTTATCACATACCACTCCATCGTCTTCAACTTAGATGGTTCAAGTAAGACAATACTCTTTTTATAAAATGGACAACCAGTTTGCTTAAATACAGATAAAACTCGGGTGAATAAGTGTGGACCTCATTGTCATTTCTATCAAATTGATTGAACCGAGTTTCACTACCCCATAAATATATAGAGCAGAAAGTTAAAGCCCGATTCATAATATACATTTCAGCAATGGACCCTTTAGAAAGAGCTTGATTTTGGATATATTGCTTGGAAACAGCTATAGCCCATTCAAAGGTGTACCATCTAAAATGTACGGGTCCTACAAGTATAACTTCCTGAGACATATATATTATTAGAAGAACCATTATATCAAAATTGGCTCTGTTAAGTTCTTTTTGAGTTAAAAAAAAATACTTTAAGCTTTTAGGATCGGTGTAGATTTTGCACTTTAATTCCTACAGAGAATGTTTTTAGATTTTGAGAGAAAAAAACTACAGCTGGTACTTCTAAATCATGGGTTAGTAGTTATTCTTATAGTCTTTGAGTTCTCTGGAGGCATAAGCCACACAACTTTTCCTTTTTGCATGAGAACAGATCCTAATCCTATCAGAGATGCATCACTATAAATGACAAATTCATCCTTGTAATTAGGAATTGTAAGAATAGGAGCTGACATCAACTTCTACTTAAGTTCTTGAAAATTTCTTTTACAAGCTTTGCTCCATTCAAATCTATTATTTTTCCTTGTAAGCATGGTCAATGGAGAGGCTATCTTGGAAAATCCTTCAACAAATCTTCTATGATATCCAGCTGATTCCAAGATACTTTTTATTTCTGTAATACTCTTTGGTTGAGGCCATTTACTTATGGCTTCTACATTTGCTTGCTCTACTGAAATCCGTTTCTTTGAGATCACATGTCCCAGGAAAACAACTCTATCCAACTAAAATTCACACTTCTTGAATTTGGCATATAATTGTTTTTCCTTCAGGAGTTATAATGTGATTTTCAAATGCTCTTCATACTCCTTTCCATTTTTAGAATAAATTAGTATGTTATTAATAAATACTATAATGAACTTGTCTAAGTAGTTTCGAAATATACGATTCATTAAATCCATTAATACGGTAGGAGAATTTATCAATCCAAAGGTCATACCTAAGAATTCATAATACCCATATCATGTCCTAAATGTTGTTTTAGGAATGCCATCATTCTTAATTGTCAATTGATGATAGTCTAATTGAAGATCAATCTTTCAGAACATAGTTGCTCCACAAAGTTGATCAAATAGAACATCAATTATTGGATGAGGATATTCATTCTTAATTATTTTCTTATTCAGTTCCCTATAATATATACAAATCATCATTGTCCCATCTTTCTTCTTTATAAAGAGTATTAGAGCACCCCATAGTGAGTGATTTGATCTGATAAATCCTTTAATCTGTAACTCTTGTAATTGCTTTTTAAGTTCTTACAATTCTACTAGGGCCATTCTATATAATACTTTTGAAATAGACTGCGACCTTGTTAGTACTTCGATTTCAAATTATATTTCTCAGGTGTAAGTCAGGTAAACCTTTTGAAAGACTTCTAGATAATCTTTAATTACAGGAACATCTTATTACAAGGACATCTTCTAGTCTAAGAGTTTATTCCTTAAAAGTATCAATTATACTTGCAAATAACCTAGACAACCAGACCTCAATAGTTTCCTTGCTTTCAAAGCAGATATTAGTGGTGTACTAGCTTTTCTAGGGTCACCTACTAACTAAAACATATCTTCTCCTATTGGACTGAATATTACTTTCTTTTTATAATAATGAGTTATAGCATTGTGCTTTGATAACAAATATATCCCAAAATAATATCAAAATCTTGCATATCTATAACAATCAAATTATAACGTTCCCTAATTTCACTAATGTACGTATAGAATATTTATATAATTTACTGAGATTGGGAGACGTTGCTTAACTTAGAACTAATAAAATAGTGAAAAATTAGAATCTTTTAAACTTTTTTGTAAAAATAAGGAAAATTCTACTCATAATTGTATATATTATAATATATACATATATACACATATAAACATAATGCTCTCATACAGTCATACATAATATACACATGCTCAAAAATAGGTATAAAATCCTTATTCAGAAAATTACATGTCAAAATGCTCATATACACTTATTGCATTCAGAAAGTTAGCACTCAACCTCCAAATTCAAGTATCGGTAATATCATCTACAATGTAAGAATATACGTGCGTATAAAACTTAGTAACATTTGTAGATGCAAACTGCATATAATAGAGAACAGATAATCATATGATTGTGATCCCTGTGTATATTATATTACCTGATAAGACTGTGAATTGCATATTTAGCCACTCAGATAATGAATAACAAATAATAAGTTGTCATATTGAGATCTCGAGTCCCAAATACATCTCAGATGCCCTCTGTATACAGCAGAGGCTCTCCCCATGCTAGTGTCAGAGTATTCTCGAAGGAACTAGATTATTCTCGAAGAAACCAAATTGTCCTCGAAAGAGTCAGATTATCCCCGAAGAAACCAGAGTATTTCCGAAGGAACTAGATCACATATTTGGGTACTAGCCCGCCACGTCCTATCCACCAATACTCATCAAATAATATAAATACACCACATGTTGATATCTCATGGAAAGCAGAATAATAGATACATATATATATAGATAATCAGAAGATTTCACATATTCACATATACGGATAATTTCTTACATTGCAAGTGTGGTTTTACTTACCTTGTTTATTAGTTTTTATGAATTTTCTTGTGAAATACTCTTTGCTCTAGATACAATTGACGTGCTCTTATTAATAAACTAATAACAAGTTCTTTTTCGGTCACTGAGCGTGTAAAACTACAGTTGCTATCTTAAGATTTGGTGAAAAATACATAATTTTCTTATATCTAAGTATGTCAATAGGAAGGAATAAAAAATAACAAGGGCTTGGTCACAGACAAAAACATAAAATGTGTCCGGATTTCTTAAAAGAAATCATAATCGTACACATTAGTGGCAAAAGACAAAAGTTAAGATTTTATCCAAGATATTAACCTTAAAATTAACTCAATAAAAAGAAAAGCATCAAGTTAATTTTCATGGTTCATAAACATCATATATGAGTTAATTTTCATGGTTCATAAACATCATATATGTAAGCATGCTCCAGTAACCAAACAATTGAAATAGTCAACATGTTTACTATCAATTTTCTAACTTCTTTAGTCTTTGCTTATGTTACTTTTCATAGATCATGGTCAACGATTATTCATATATAAGCAGGTGAACACAACTATCAAAACAATAATCATAATAATTAATTTCCACTTTTAGTATGAAAGCAACTATACTCACATAAAGTAGTGGAAACTAAAACAATTAGTAAAATTACAATATCCAAACGAGTCCCTCCATAACCTTACTGGTCGACCCTTCTTTTAATCATTATATATACAAATATATGGATATATAAATATATACATATATATATATATACATATCAACAGAGATTTTTGTTTTTCTCCACTAATGGATACTTTAACCAAGTTGAAAATGATTTGTAATAGCAAGTCATTTTTACTTGTAACCATTCAATTCTAATTATGTTAGACAATCCCCATGCTATTCAAATACTTTTAGAGAATCCTCTTTCCATTAAGGTAGAAATAATTTTTTGAAATAACTTTTTAAGAAAAACAATTTGGAATGGTTTTTTTAAAGGAAAAATTTTGATAAAAAATATTTGTATTTAATATTTTTATATATATGGTTAGTTTTTTTTTTTTT
>JXTC01000132.1:153764-189824 GCA_002914845.1 Trema orientale | reverse complement strand
ACCTATCCCAGAGCCTAATCTAGCATACATATAAGAATAACAAAAAACCCATCACTAAAAAGAAAGAAAGAAGAAACAAAGATGAGGGCTACAGTCTCTCTCTCTCTCTCTCTCTCTCTCTCTCTCTCTCTCTCTCTCTCTCTCTCTCTCTCTCTCTCTCTCTCTCTCTCTCCAGGTTTTTAGCGTATTTTGTGACTCCTAGGTGTGTGTCATCTCCTCCCCATCTGAGATAGAAGGCCCCATTTTTAAGAAAATAGGTTTGGAGGGTGTCTAGGCCAAGTCCCGTGCAAATTATGAGTTATGGGCCATCAAAATAACTCAAGTCGGTGATTGTACTAGTCTATGGCACCGCATTTCACGAAGGCGCGCACTGCAGCATCTAATCTCTTCCAAAATATTTTTTGAATGGATTTTACATGGACGCCATGGTGCCAGGAAGCCAGGGCTGCAACGCCAGACTTCTGTTTGTCCGGTTTTGCACAACTTCATCCCACTTGCATTGTTTCAGCACGTTTTCGACCCGCTTTAGCTCCTTTTCATCATCTCACCTCCAAAACACCTAGAAACATAGAAGCAACAACACTAGCCTTATAATGATATAAAAACCAACAAAGTAGCATAGAAAATATCTATCATTTAGATGTAAAATTAACATCTATTAGGGATATGCATGTTTAGTTTGAAATCATGAAAATAATAAAAACGTTTTGATAAAAAATATTAGTATTTAATAGTTTATTTATAAGGTAAATTTTGAAATTATAAAAAAGAAATACTCTTTAATATGTTCAAATATATATGACTAAGATTAAAAAAAAATCAAAATTTTATATCTGACCCATTATCAAAGCAAACTTTTTAATACTTGCATCCATTCATGCATATGACTCCATGAGGGGAAAAAAATTAATAAATCATAAAATGGTGTATTAATTTAATTAAAGTAAATCTCTACATTTAATATGTATTACATGTGAAAGAAGTGTTATCAAGATTACATCATAAAACTATCTACGTATTGTTTTATTTATTTATTATTGTTATTATTATATATTAGAATTATTATTATTATTATTATTATTATTATTATTTTGAAAGAAGTGTTATCCTATATTAAAATAAGTCTAGGTGTAAAATAAAAAAAATTATTAAGGTAATTAAATATATAATACATAAAATTATTAAATATATAACACATGAAATAGAGAGAGAGAATTTATCGAGTAGATAAGTTATACCACTTCAAACATAAAATTAATTAACCGAAGAAAAAAAGAAGAGCGTGTAAGAATAATTTTTTTTTTTTTTAAAATATATACTTGTATATAATTGGTAATAACAATGATAAGAGGTAAGGAATAAAAAGGAATAAGAATAAAGAAACAGAAATCAATGATGAAATGGGAATGAAAAAAAAATGGAAAGAGAATTGGAGAAAAAAAAAATATGTCCAACTCATACAAATAGAGTGCCAATTTTTTAAGTCATAAATAGACTTCTATAATTATATACGTATTAATTAGATTTTCTTTTTTTAATAAAATTACTAATATTACTATAACCATCATATCAAAATCTAATGGCCCAAACTAAAACTCATATATAGAATTAAAAAAAAAACTCTTTGTTGAAATATCACCCTATATATATATATATATACTTATATGCTCATAAGAATAAGATGCACAGCCACTCTACCAAATCTAAGTTTCACCACTCATCAAATAATTAAGCTCATAATTCCATGAATATTAGTTATTTAAATTCTAGCAGCTTATAAGATAATCACAAACACTTGAGAACACAATTATACTTATATACGTTTTCTTAGAATTGAAAAGGGAGAACCGATCAAAGATATGTTAGGAAGAATAATAATATTATTATTATCCATTAAAAAGAATAACCTTCCAACTACTGCGTGCAAAGACAAAAGGAACTCACTTTTTGACGTATTCCACTATTTGAATACTGATAGGAATTAGACTTATATATAACCACTAATTACTTCATTTTAGGGAATCGGAGAGGAGTGAAATAATGATGGGAGAGAGAGGGGCCCGCGGTCAAGAGTGAAACTCATTAAACAAAAAGAAGATTGATATATATATATATATATAACAATGAGGCTACGCAGGTAGTCCACTCGAGGAGACCAATTCTGTTCATATTTTGGCCAACTTAAGTCATATTTTAACTAACTTGTGTTAGCCAAAATATTAACTGTATTAGCCAAAACATTAACAAAATCGGTCCGGTCGAGGAGATCTATCCCCTTACAATGATCTGTTAATTATTGCATTTTATCCCACCATTCTAATATTGGTCTGTCAATTAGATCTTCCCATTATATTTAAGGTACTACTCTACGAAATGATCTAAATAGTCTGCTCTAATTCTAACATGCTTAGCTATTTGTGGTCGATAATGGAAGATATTTAGTCGTTGGTTATAAACGCCCAATACCAAATTTTACTACTTATAACATTTCTCCTCCCATTAACTAACTTAGCATATCCTAATAAAAATCAAAACTAGGTAGTATGGTGGTAAAAAGGGTCGATCCACGAAAATTAGGTCTTAAACTATCGTTAGATACCGGAATTATTGCAATTTAACTTTATTTAGGCATAAAATCTAAATGAATATAAAAATAAACAAATAAAAATAAAGATCAAAAGAATAAAGCATAAATAAAATATAGATAATTACTATGCACGAATGTACTAATGATTTCAATTGATCTAATTATGCCTAAGTTTGTCAAATTAAGTAATTACCGGTTTAATTCCATTTAATTCACTAAAGGCACGAGGGCACAGCCTGTTGCACGCTGATGCGCACTCTGGGTTCCCGGGTACGTCATTTCTCTGTTTTAGCTCCGATTTACCTCATTTTCATTCGGTTTTATTCATATCAGACTCAATCAATTTAAATAGTTTGGAAACCCCATTCTTGAGGTACAAATTTACATTGATTCTTATTTATTTACAAAAACTATAAAAATAAACAAGAACACATCAAACCAACAAAAACGCTTGCAAACGCACAACTATTTGAGCTTGAAACATACTTGATTTGAAGGTAAATATCCTCCTCATCAAATACCTCCAAACTCAAGTATTTGCTTGTCCTCAAGTAAAACAAAATAACGAAAAAGCAAACACAAATCAAGTAATAAGCAAAAACGAAAACATGTGAGTTGAATCAACAACCGTGCAAGTATCTCTGAAATTACAAAATGTTCTAAGCTCAAATGAAACGTAACTATTGAAAATATCTAGAATTTCAATACTAAGAATCGGTTTTCACTTCACTCAAGACCCTCTCGTGTAAGTATCTACACAATCAATCTCACTCAACCAAATAAACTCTGGATAGACTTATGTACTTAGTAGACTATGAGTGATCTTTAGATAATATAAGTTAGAACTACCATAAGTCTATTCTTCATGTTACTCTCCACTAATATAGGTTATAGTATCATTAAGGCCGTGATGAAGAGTAGATGAGAAGGGCAATTTTCGGCTCAGATCACCTTAGATTTGCATTACAACTTAAGGATCTTGCATCATTCCTTAAAAACAATTCACTCACCAACTCCCCATTTCATCATTTTTATTTTTTCTTCCTTCAAAAATTCACATAACAAGTTTATTCACAAAAACACATTACTAAACACAGCCTATTCTTTTTCTTCGATATATTTTTTTTCATTTCAATATTTTTTTTAACAAGCATAAGGATTGTGACAAAAAGAAAAGAAACATAAATCTCATTCCTAAACTCAAAATCAACATTATTCCTAATATTAAAAAGAATAGAAGGCAATACACAATTGCCCAAACTCTTTCTTTTTGTTTTCTTTTATTTTTTAACTAACCAATCTACCAATAATTCTCCAAACACAACCCGTACTTGCCTTTACACTCAATGAATCTTTTAGGATTTTTGTCCCGAAAGTATGTATATTTTGGATATTTGCTTAATTAATAAAATGACATTTTTCTATTTGAATTTGTGCATAACATGTATGTCTTTAAATATCAGAAAATCCCTAGTTTATTTATGTGACCACAAATTTAGTATATAAGTATTATATATATATAAGGATTAAATTTGTGGATAATAAACTAAATATAGTCTGTAATAATTAATTAAAGTGTGAGATCTTTAGTTAAATATTATTAGTACGGTCCATTATCATTGAGAATGTAATAGTCTTATCCGGACTATTGATATGTTGACATCACAAATGAGGTACTTTATATAATTCGATTATATAGGACTGGACCAGACATAGTTTGAATCTCATATAAATTTCGTTAACTGTTGAGAATTCAAATAATGTCACTAGATGATCATATATAAATCAATCTTAATCCTGAGTAGTTATAGACTCCTATTTATAATATTATATTCTTTAACATACTTTTTAAAGGTCTATTTCCTAAACAGACCGAAATACTTATATCTTGGGAGTATGATGAGATTAGTAGCTGAAAATATAGCTTACAGATATGGAATCCATTCCGTCCATTAGGAAGCTAGAAAGATGATTTCCTTGTGCATTGATTCAGGACTTGAACAGTTTGAGTACTCAATTTATAATAGATTTATAAATTAATTGTTCATTGGAGAATCAATGGTATAAAAAGATAAAGATGTAATTGGAGAGAAAAACAGAACATGACCTAGCTCCAATTATGAATTATTTATGGAGGATTGAACTATATGTAATGATTAAATCGATGGACTGCTAGCTATTTTTTGAGTAAATTAATTCTATAACTTTAAGAGTACAATTTCATATTTTTAGTAGAGTAATAATAGAATTAATAAATTAGACAAATTAATTCAAGAGTTTAATTAATTGTCATAATTTATTGGAGCTTGAATTACAGGTACATAGGTCCCCAATTCCACCTCTTACAAACACTGTACTAGATATTACATTATTTCTGTTATTATACACTTTGTCTAGATAAATTATTTGCCTACAATAATTAATAATTTTTATTTATTAATTAGTTTATTAATTTTGAATTAATTAATTTAAATTTATGGAAGGATAAGTTTCCTAATTTGTTTAAATTTTGATTTTAAAAATATCTAATTATCAGAAAATTAGATAAACAGAAATTAGGAAACTGACTAAAATTTTCTTATATATATATAGGGGCACCAATTTAGTAGGTATTTTTTTTACCTACACATAGGTACCAATTTGGCCAATAAAAATTTATTATGAATATTTTTTTATTGTAAAAAGTAGGAGAGAGAAATAACATTGATGATGCACGTCTTTTTATATATCTCATTATAGCCGTTGGATCACTATTAGATAATGATCCAACGGCTAAAAAAAAATACTTACATATAGGNAAATAGATATATATATATATATAAAAGAAACCCTAGGAGAAAAAAGTACTACTACGTATTATTTTCTACAGAGCCTCCATAAATTAGAGAGGAAAAAAAGATATTCTTCTTATTCTCTATAGAACAAACTCTTGCAATCTCAAATATTGAGAATATTGCAAGGGCCTAAAGTGTGAGTTTTGAGAAATTACACGCAACGCCCACATGTTCATCCAGTTGTGCTAGAGGCTTGGATTAGAATATCATAGTTTAGAAGACAAAAAAGCTAGGATCCGATAATAGGCTACAAGAAGTATTAGATCTATTCTCTTTGTATGTTTCTAGTTGCTATGAATTAACACTATGTACTCATATAGTCAATTATTTTGAAAAAATTTTTGAATGTTCATAGGTCAATCTTCCGCTGCGAAAATCATTTTAAAACCAACAGAATCATGCAAGAGTGCAATGTAATCATGCCTACTAGTGATGGGTTTAAGCAAGGTGAATAAAATTTGGTGGCTTGGATGCACTTATGAAGATGATGAGGAAAAAAGGTCAATTAGGCTCAAGTGGGGTTAACTAGGGATAAATTTTTAAAGGGTTAGCTTCAAAAACTCAAAGGATCCAAAGAAATGCCTAAATCTTCTCTTTAATGATACTTAACTTAGGATTTTACCTCAAACAACACTCAAATGGGTTCTAGAGTTCATCAGATAACAGAGTCTAGTTAATGTACATAATTGTTTTCTAAAGCTCAAATTAGTCAAGTGATCATGATTCATAGTGCTCAAAATAGAGAGTCAAAAGTGAAATTCAACCAATACAAGTCAAGCATACAGATAATTCAATAAATTACATTTCAAAAGACCTAAAGAACACTAAGTGACTATACTAATTATCAATATCAAGTCATCTCATCTTATCAAAACTCACAATTTATTCACACAAACTAAAGGGAAACAAGCAAAATAATTATTAAAAGAACACAACTCATAGCCGAAAAATCATAGCAACTGATATATAAGCAAAGCCAACTGCTAACTAATAATTAACCAACCATGTTCCCACCCCAAACTTAAAAATAACATAATTCAATCAAATTAAGCACAAGGGAATAAGAAAATGTACCAAAGAGGATATTCTCGCCTCCTAGTATGATTGGCTAAGATGATGCCCAGGGAAATGGTGGCTTTAACCTAGGTTGGTGAGACTTTTCTCCATGCCTTGTGTCTCTGTATACAAATTGGAAGCTCATTAAAGATCGGCTTCTACCAATAGTACATATCATAAAACACAACATATGGGTCTTGGTTTTGAATGTCCTCAAGTTTGGTGATTTATGGTAATATTTGGCATGTATGCTTAACTTGAACCAGCTCTGACACATATACATGGTGGGCTTCTACGAATGGTGCTAGAGGCAGTGGAGGAGGATTTAGCCACATTGGATCGTCATAGATATGAGCTTTGATAGCCACCAATGACTTGGATCTCAAATGGTTGAGATTCGCAAGTATTATCTTGAACCTCTTCCTCACTTGAGTAGTCATCATCGAACAACCCAAAGATCCTCCTACTTATGCTCATCTCTTCTAAGCAGCTTTCACAATTGTACATATCTTGTGCGTCCCTTACCACTGTCTCCATTCTCTCTAACTTCTCTATATAGAGTCTTGTCTCCTCCAAAAATTGGGTAACTAGCACTTCAAGGCAGAGAGAAGACTCTGCTTGATGATGCAGAGTATCAAACTATGGCACCGAGATGTTCGAATTATCCGCCAAACTGAGGTAGCTTAGCGGATAATTCCAACTCTAATAGTCAAAGTTGGCCATGTCTTCTAACAACTAATATGCTTGTCTACGCTCAAAATATACTAGCGGCTATTGCAGTATAGATTAAGGTGTCGATCCCACAGAAAAGTAAATCAACAATAAAAGGTAACGAAAAATAGAAAGAAAAATTGAAAATAAAAATAAACTGAGCAATAAATTAAAATAATCATAAAATAGTAAATGAAATTACCAATATGAGAAAACAAGGCTTCAAGATTCAACAAATTGTTCGTCTAACTGTTACCAACTTTGATTTCTTTTTATCACTCAATTATATGTTTCACATCCCAAACACATAACCGGAAAATATAACAATTAAGAACAAATATTAATCTAAAGTATTCAATATAAAAAATTCTTCTAATTAAAACCAAAATAATCTATCTTATTAGTTATCTAAGATCGACAATATATCACAGAGACAATATTGCAGTAAAAGATCAACTAATAAAACAAATATAATTATAATCTAGTTTAAATCACCACATAAAGAAAGCATGACTGAATTTATATGAGAAACTAGAAAATAATATATTGAAAATAAAAATATTGAAGAATTTAACAAACCAAATTTAAACTAAAAATCACTAAAAACACACAAAATATTTAAGAAAAAGAACATAAATAACTCTATTTTCATAGAGTTATCAATGCTTCGTCTGTGGATTATTGGTGGAAATAGGCGGTACCATCTCCTCTTTCCACCCACAGTCTTGTTTCAGCACATAACTCATCAAAGAAGATTTGTAGTTAACACTTCTAAGAGAAGCCATGATTGGGAATGTAGTGAGCACTTCCTTGTATCTCTACCATGCGCAATAGAATGGCTTGGAGTCTCTTTGAGTAAATCTCAAAAGGACTTGTCCATATACCATCTCCAAGTACCTCGCAAGACAAACATAAAAAAAAATAAAAATTATGAAAAATAAGAAAAAAATACCTAAATTAAAATCAAGTTACTTACTCCCGTTATTAATAACAATTTAAGTATGCCAATCTTCGGCAACGGTACCAAAAATTTGATAATGGAAAATATTTAATCGTTGGTTATAAATGCCTAATACCAAATTTTACTATTTATAATATTTCCCCTCCTATTAATTAACCTAGTGTGTCCCAATAAAAATCAAAACTAGTTAGTATAGTAGCAAAAATGGTCGATCCATAGAGATTGGGTGTTAAACTATCTCTAGGTACCAGAATTATCGCAACTCAACTTAATTTAGGCATAAAATCTAGATGAATATAAAAATAAATACATAAAAGCAAAGATCAAAAGAATAAAGCAAAAATAAAATATGGATAATTACTATGCACGAACGTACTAAGGACTTAAATTCTCTTAATTACTCCAAAGTTCATCAAATTGAGTAATTACCAGTCTAATTCTCTTTAATTCACTGATCAAGGGATCTAATTTCATCTTATTACCTTTCCCGAGCATCAGATAAGGTAATACACCTAACTAACCTAAATTGCTATCCATATCTAACCCGGTTAATTAAATGTTCATTAAATTCAAGCCCTCAAATAGAAGTTAAGGTATAACTCACCTCTCGGCCTCACAATAACCCAAACTACCCAAACTGTCTAAGTGATTATCTAGGCATTGATCTCCTACTGATCCCACAACAATCTAAAATATGCCTGTCAATTCCGAATAATGAGATTAAACTCTCCTGAGCATCAAAATCACATCCAAAAATCAATTAATTCATTGGCTAAATAAATTAGAAGCAATAACAAGGAGAAGTATAAATGAATTGATAATGAAAAATAGACCAATAATAAACAAAATAATCAAAATAAAGTATTAAAAAAGAAAAATCGAATCGCAGTTATAAAATATAAACAAGCACAGTAGAATCCATTACTAATCTCAACAAGAAGTTCATAATATCCAAATAAGATTTCACAATATGTCTAATACAAATTTCAAGAGCAATTAGGGTAGAGAGAAAAGAAAAACAAAACTCTTGTGGAGATGAGCTTCAAGTCTTCAAGAATCTCTCCCAAGAATTTTTCAAGAAATCTCCAACTCCAAGCTTTTCTCTCTAGGAATTTGGTGTGTTTTCTCTCTAATTCTCCACACTGAAATTTGTGCCTCCACCCCTCTTTTAAGCTTCATTCTAGATCAAATTCAAGCACTCCTTAAGTGTAGATGAGTCTCTATAGTTGGATTATGAGAAAGGAGCAATCCAAGCGGTTAAAACTCATTAAAATGGCACAAAAACGCATCCAGGATGCATCAGGGGCACAGACGCGCCTCCCAGGGGTGCAGGGGCACCTCCAGGCAGTGGAGGAGGCCAGGGGCGCAGTTGCACACCCCTTTCTGCTTAGAGGTGCGGGGGTGCAGCCTATTATACGTTGCTGTGCACTATGGCTTCCCAGGTGTGCCATTTCTTTATTTTAGCTCTAATTTGCCTTATTTTTATTACGTTTTGTTCGTATTAGACTCAGCTTCAATCTATATGTTTGAAAAACCCAGTTTTGAGGCACAAATTTACCTTGATTCTCATTTATTCACAAGAACTACAAAAACAAACAAAAATGCTTGAAATTGCACAACTATATGAGCTCGCAACGTACTTGATTTAGAGGTAAATATCCTACTCATCAGTGGTATGGGCTGCGACGCTTATTCTTTTTCATTGCTAATTTTACTACTATCTCTAAGTCTTGACTGTCTAGAAGACAATGTCATTCCTATATTTCATAATATCGTAGAGAAGCTAATAGATTATTCATAAATCAACTATATAATATTCTAGAACATATACTTACTTGTGGTTGCATTGTTGCCGTATGCAAGTAAGAAAACTTTGCCAAAATATTTGCTCTAATACTATATGTAACATCCCCCTAAATTACCAATTTTGCATCAAAAACTTTATTTTAATAGAAAAACTTAACCTGGTAACTTAGGTAGACACTACTACGTGTCTAAAAAAAGTACTGATAAGTTTAACTTGAATAGAGCAAATGATGTAAAAAGGGCATCTTTTTTTTATCAAATTTTAATTCACACAAAACGAAAGGCATATAATGTCAGGATCAAGCATTTTTAGTGTAACAAAGTCGTTCTCCCCTTGCTTCTTGAAAACAACTGCAACCACTCATATCACCTTATTTATCATCTCATTCTAGTTGTTTTCTTAGTTATCTATAACACAGTTATAACTTAATGAGAAATCTTAATGAGAAATCTCATCAGCAAAACTTATGTTCACATGAATAAAAAAAATATTCATTTCTGAAAGCTGTTTGCCGAAAACTAATAGTTTGAGAAATTTTTGAAAATTTTGTGTTGTATTGAATGTATCTCTATTCTATTCTTATTCTTATCTTTACCCCAATAGAAAGTTTCAGTCTTAGCTCTAGTGGGCATATTCCCTAAGGTCTAGCGGAAATTCCCAAGAAATTTCGACCTTAAACTGGCAGGGTCACACCAATCTTTTCCTGAAAACTAGTAAGTATGCTACAAATAAAACTTTAAACTGAAAGCATAATTAAATACAAAACCATAATGTAGCAACTTGAAAATACAATAACTTTTTACATTAAAAGAAAAAGAACTATAATATGAAAACATGAACTGTAATGTACGTGAATATTTTATCTGATGTCCAAGCTAACCTTACAATCTACTATTAACTTCTAAAAGGGTCCTGTAACATTTGTTATGATAAAATTCAAAATTAACCTTCATTCTTTTTTGTTAACAAAACCCTATACAACATTTATGCTTACTATTGTTGGGTAAAAGTTTTGTTTTTATTTTGGCATAATTTCTTTTATACAAAACCTAATTTACTTAATTCAGTTTTGGCAGTATTTCAGCCTAATATTCATTACTTTATAAATTTTAAATTTGCAAAATCTCCCTATTTTTACCTAATTTTTTACTTTCAATTTTGACAGGGGCTCCCCTTGGCATTTATTACTTTTTCAATTTAAATAGAGTTTCCACTTAATAATATTTTTCCAATAAAATTAGCATTGTAATTCTATGATTAAGTGGCTAGATTTTATTAAAACATAACTCCATTAATATCACATTTTATGATTAATTGCTAACAATATCAAATTAATCATTAAATTTTAATTAGGCATAATCATACTACATTTAAAACATAATGATATTTATGAAAATGATTAAATTATGCATATTATGAACGGATTGTTTTTAGAAAAATACTTAATTTTAGCATTTCCTCTGATTTTTCTTCACTTTCTTTCTCTATCTTATTTTCTCTTTCTAGAAATTTTTGGAGGCTTAATATGGTTTTTGGCTTGTTACCTTTCACCTATTTATAGGTTTTCAAAAGCAATCCTAACCATTAGACCAAAGGGCACACATTGATCTTGGACTTCCCTTTTTTTTAAAAAAATAATTGAAGAACAAAGAAAAATGGACATGTGTGATGATATCATGCCATGTGTCAATTGACTATTAATTTCCCTTCCTCTTTAGTTCCTAACTTGACAAATTTCTTCCTTCTTTTTTTTCTTTTTTCAGTAAACAATAATTGAGAAATTATGAAAATAACACTTGTTTTGATGATGTCAACGGGGATATAATAATAGTTACCAAGTGCTAATAAAAAATAAAAAATAAATAAAAATAAATAAATAAATAAAAAACTTGTCAAATGGCTATACTTTTATGCTTCTTTAAATCCTGCCATGACATGTTGTTACTTTTGTAGTTTTAGAGTTTTAGTGTGTATTTCAATACCGTAAATTTAACATTTATGTCCCATTTTGAAATTTCATTACTTTGATCCTAGAAACTCATAGACTGTCAAATTTGGAATCTTTTGAGTGACAATAAATTTTCGTGTTACTCTCTCTATTTTGTTCTATAAGCTCCTGAAGTAGGTTTTGCTAAACTTTTTTTTGTAAATTTGTTTTGTCATAATGAGAATTGATCTTTTATACTTTTTGGACATCAGAATTAAAATATTTCTAAGCTAATTAGAGCAATTACAATAAATTTTATTGCTAAATAAAGTAATTTAACTTTTACATATTAAGGCGGCTATTACAAATGAATGACTCATAATAAAAAGGATCCGGTTGAAGAAATTAAGGACTTCCATATTTCTTTCCACACAGCGTAGTGGCTCCTCTATTCTTAATATATAGTCTTCAAATTATTTTAATTATTAACGGACAATATATATAGGTTAATAATAATAATGATCTTTGAATTATATTCATTTTACTATTTTATCTCCATGAAATTTTAAATTATATGATAATAATTCATGAATTATGTAATTATTGCAAATTTAAATATGAAAACTAGCTGCTAGAACAATCTGGGTATTGATAGTGATGATTAATACTTAAATATTAGACAAGATATTCAGGAGTTAGTTGAGGAAGCAGTCGGTTTTTGGCAGGTGTGAATGTGACTGAAAAATCAACAAAGTTTTTCCTGAAATTATTTGTTCTTAACATTCAACATAACGTAGTTGTGGGCTCCATTTTAATGTCATTATGTTTTCTTATGTGTTCTATGCCCATCTTCCGACATCAATTAAGATTAACTATCGTTTTAGTATATGATCACCATGGGAAACATTACTATATCAAAACTAAGCGACATTTATATTTTTATATTAACATCGTCATTGAATTGAACTAATCAATTAGTCATTCAATCCTTCTCTTACTTTTTTCTAATCCGAAGTTAAAAATGATCATTTCAATCAAGTTTATAACCACTAGCTCTAACTTTGGACAAAATATATATGTAGCTGTGAAAAAATTATAGGACCATAGCTCTTTGGAAAGGTTTCTTCATTTATATAAAGGCTCAATTCTTTTAAGGATTTTTCTTTTACATATTTGTAGGTATATATTTTTTTTTTTTTCCTTTCGATTTTCTCTTTTAATATATATATTTTTTCTAGGAGATTTCTTCATTCTTGGAACTTGAAATTTAGACCAAATCACACATAGACAAGTAAATTGAAGGAATTTCCAGCCAAAAAAAAAAAGTAAATTGAAGGAATTAGTATATAGACAAATTCATGGAATGATGAAATATGTATTTAGTGGCAGTGTTATGTACTTTACATTCTTCTGGGCTGCTTGGTTGGACAGAAGTACTAGTATTTTTTAAGACAAGTGCAGGATGGAATTTTCTTAGGGGAAATTAGACATTATACGGTAATTTTGAAAAAAATTTGAAAAATACGGTGGTTTAAGTTTTTTTAAAGTGCGGTACGGTTTTTATTAGATAAATACCATTTTTAAAAAAACTATTTAGAAAAATACCATTTTTAAAATTGTAACTATTTTCTGGTAACCAGTTTCCAGAAACTGATAACTAGTAACCAAAAGTATTTATAACTGGTATATAACTGGTAACTGGTAACTGGTAACCAGTAACAAGTTTCCAGAAACTAGTAACCAGTAACTATTTTTAAAAATGATATTTTTTTAAATATTTTTTAAAAAGTGATATTAGTCTAATAAAAACTGTATGAAAATTTGAAAAAAACCTGAGTTCCGTATTTTTGTAATTCTTTTAGTTTTTTATACGTAAAAGTGATAGAAACACATTTTCTTATATGGGAGATATTTGGATTTGGGCTTTCATTTGGAAGTCTTCGGCTGAGTTTAAAGATCGTCCTTTCTTTTAATGATACGGAACATTGCTTGATCCACTTTGAATTTTCTATTTTAATTGTAGGCTGTCCCGGCCTTAGGCTTAGGCTATGTTTGGTAGGAAGGAAAAAATTTAATAGAAAAGTGGAGAAAAATTGAAAAATTGGGTTGTTTCGTAAGGGAGAAAAGAAAAGGGAAAGGAAAAAAGGAGAGAAAAATGGAAGGAAAAAAATAGTGGGGCTCACACAAATTTTTTCCACTCAAAAATGGAGAGAAAATAGGAAGAAAAATGTTTTGTTCGTATATTAATAAGTTAAATTATAAAATTACCCTTGTACTTAACTTTAAATAATAGTAACATTATGAGTAAAGTTATCATTTTAAATTAAACTAACTTTCTTTCCCTCTACATACCAAATAACTATGAGGGAAAAATATTTTATTTTCCATCCTATACATTTTTTTTCTTTGCTATTTTTTTCTTCCCTCCTATTTTCTTTCCTCTCTACCAAACATGACCTTAGAGTTCTAGGTGAAACTTTTTTGTCCTCCTCGATCTCTTCAACTTTCCTTTGTACTTCTTTTTTTAGGGGCATAACTTCTCAAGTGTTGAACTCAAACTCTAAATGTATTAGTAGAGGGAGAAAAAAAAAGGCGTTGTTAATAATGATCGAGTACTTAGCTTTGTTGACATATTTCTAGTCTCTCTTAGGCTATATTTGGTAAGAAGGAAAAGGGGAAGGAAAGAAAAATTTTGATGGAAAAGTGGAGGAAAATAAAAATTTGGGCTGTTTAGTAGAAGGGAAAAGGAAAGGGAAGAGAAAAAGGGAAAAAAAAGGGAGAAAAGTGGTGGGACCCACTCAAATATTTTCCTCCCAAAAATAAAAAGAAAAGGGGGAGTAAAAATTTTTTACTCATGTTTTAAAGTGAATTTACCATATTAACCTTGTATACTACTTTTAAAATTTTAATAAAAAAGGCAAAACAGTCATTTTAAAATATACTAGTTTTCTTTCCTTCTTACATACCAAATAACAATGGAGGAAAGACACTTTCTTTTCTATCCTACATATTTTCTTTCCCTCTTAATTTTTTCTTCCCTCCTACTTTCTTTTTTTTCGCTAATTCAAACTGCAAATCTAATATTGGGATATTTCTAATCTCTCTCACTTAAAACACTTTTTATGATATCAATAGGGCTTTGGTCGCTATACTGGGTTGGAAATTACAAACTGACGTGGGAGGCTTTGGGTTCGTGCATTGAAAGATAAATACTTCAGACACTCACAATTTGTGCAATGCCAACCAGTGAGATTTAGTTCATGGGGATGGAAAGGAATCCTCAAATGTAAAGATATTATTCCCAAAGTTTTTTGCTACAGGGTGGGAGCTCATTCTTCTGTCAACATATGGGAAGACATGCTAATTTGGAAGTAAAGGATTTGTGGGACAATGTGAATGGATGCTGGAATAGGGGACTGCTGAGGACCCTATTTGATGACCACTCTATTAGACAAATAATGGAAATTCATTGGATGGGAAACCAAGTAGCTAGATGATACAACTATTTGGACGGGTTCAAGTAATGGAAGATTCAGTGTCAAAACTACTTATCTTCTTGATCAAAGACACAGGTTTAATGTTCCTTTAACAAAATGCTGGCGCAACATTTGCAAATCAAAAATCTATTAACAAAATGCTGAAACCCTCCCTTTGAAAAATAAGCTTTCTCAATTTTCAAGCAATATTGATGCCACTTGCCCTCTATGTGGTGTTGCATTGGAGTCTTTTGTTCATTTGATTTTTCAATGTCAGTTTGCTTTTGCTATATGGTTTGGCTTTCCTTTTTCTATTAG
The DNA here is from genome assembly GCA_002914845.1 of Trema orientale. NCBI lineage: Eukaryota > Viridiplantae > Streptophyta > Magnoliopsida > Rosales > Cannabaceae > Trema > Trema orientale. The sequence continues at coordinate 174,147 of JXTC01000132.1, read as the reverse complement.
ATCAAATTGGTGGAATGGTCTTTATTTTGGGATTTTTCTAACTTTTAAAATTAATTCTAAAGCATGAATTAAATATTGATTAGACATTTGATTAAGGGACTTAATAGTGCTTACCTGAACGACATAAAGCTCAAGAGAAACGACGTGCAGTGCGACACAAATTACATGTAGTTCAACTTCAACTACCTGTCATTTGCAGCCCTTCTCTGTCAAGCCTAAACTACATGTCACTCAGAGGAAAAACTACACGTCGTACAAGCCACAAGTTTCGGATATAAGCTGCTCCACTCTTCTAGAAAGCTCTAGAAGATTCTAACACTACAAGTACTTATGAGCTAAGCATGCTCAACCCCTTAGGAACTAAGATAGCTCAACCAATGAGGAGCCTACACCTTATTGCTTAGTGATGTAGTTAAGTTCCGCTTGTAGCTTAAGGTAAGGCACATTTTTGCGTATAAATAGAGGCCCAAGCACCTCATTTGAAAAGAGTTCTTTTTTTTTTTAGTTCCCAAGCAATCAATAAAAGCTTTTCTTTATTTTGCTTTCAACTGTGCTTTACCTCTCTCTAGCTTTGGTGTCAATCTGTGGCTTTCAATACCACCACCACCTTCTCTTGTCTCCCTTTTCACACATAGCAACATCATCTCCACCATTGTCTCATCACCATCCTATTATCTTCATCAATCCTCGTCCTTATACCATCGACGCCACCACCATCGCCTCTTCATTTTCTTTAACCCGTGGCTATGTCATCTCATCACATCTTTATATATACATATATGTTCTTACTTATTAATTCCTCATCATATACTCACATACACTCTTGCATGTTTATATATATATATATATATATATTTACACATCTTATTATATATTCATGCATATTTATATATATGAAGGACTTATTTACACATCTTATTATTTATTCACGCATGTATAGAATTTGGTCAACAGGTTTCTAATATTGGCATATTTATATACATGCATATAGGCTTAGGTATTTTTGTATATATCAATTTCTAAGCCCATTTTCTTCTTCTTGTATTTCTAGATCCATATCTTCATATATTCTTAAATATTCATGGCCCATTAATCTTTCTCATATATCATTTTTTCTTATTTTATTATGGAACATTATCACTTTTATACCTTGTATTTGCACATTGTATTTTAGTTATTATCAACATTGACCTTTAAATTTAAAATCTATTACAAATTTATACCCCAACAACAATTTAGAGCAGTTAATTCACCCAGATACCATTTAAAAAATTGAAAACAAACTATATAAAAACTAATCCAAAAATAAGTTTAATCATCTTGGTAAATTAACTGCTTTAAATTAGTGTCAGGGTATAAATTCGTAACAGATTTCAAATGTAAGGGTTAATATTGATAATAACCAAAACACAGTGTACAAACTGAACAAAGTGTTAAAATACAAAGTATAAAAATGATATTATCCCTTTTATTATTTTTACGTCATTTTCTCTACTTGTATGTTACTAACTTGTTTCACAAGTTGTCTTGCTTGCAATTTCTGATTCTCACACTTCAGTGATCTGTGGGCACCGAGCTACTCTTCTCGAACCCTGTGTTTAACATGTGGCACAAGTTCGGAATTTTATGTTCTCTCACTATCCCTATCCTTATTTCATTTATTATATTATTTATGTAATTTTTAACCACTCATTTTCTATAGTTTACTTCTAGTTAACATTATGGTCAGTTTACTTGCCTCCATCAACTAAACTCCTTTATCTGCATTATTATTGTCATCATCTTACGTAAGTAACTTATCCTAACAACCACCCTTTGGGGCAAGAACATCGTGGGAAGTGTTGTTGCTCATCACAACTGCCTATCAGGACTTTAGCACATAGAAAGTATTGTGATAACCCTAACATTATTACTACATCATTATTATTATTATTATTATTATTATTATTACTACTATCACTATTATTATATTGTAAGTACGTTATCCCTGCAACTGCTAACGTGGCAAGGGCACTGTGGGGAATATCATTTCCTATATCGACTGCATATTAAGACTTCGATATATAGACAGTGTTGTGATAACCTTTACGTCTTTGTACATAAAGCGAGTCATTTCTACAATCCCCAACATGGCAAGAGTGCCATAAGAAGCATCGTTTTCTACATCGACCACTTATTGCAACTTCGACACGTGGTATATATTGTAATGGTGATGAGGAGAATATTTTCCTCCAAATCAAGTATCTTTCGAGCTCAAAAAGTTGCGCGCTTTCAAACGTTTTTGTTTGTTTGATGTATTTTTGTTTATTTTTGTAGTTTTTTTTTTAATAAATAAGAATCAAGGTGAATTTGTGCAAATAATAGGTGCTTTAAACCATTCAGATCCAAGTTGGGTCTAATCGAGACAAGCCAGAATAAAATCGAGGCAAAACGGAGCTAAAATGGCATACCCAGGAAGCAACAGGGGTGCCGTTACACCTCTTGACAGCAAGAGGGGCACCCTTGCACCTCTAGGAGATGCAGATGTGCCTCCCTTGCTGCCTAGGGGTACCTTTGCACCATTATAGGGGCGTAACTGCAATCCTGATGCATCTTGGATGCATTTTTGAGCTCTTTTAATGAGTTTCGACGATCCAGATCGCTCCTTTTTTATAATCTAACGATGAAGACTCATTTATCCTTAAGAGTGCTTGAATTTGACCTAGAAGAATGCTTTAAAAGAGGGATGGAGGCACAAATTTTAGTGTGGAAAATTGGAGAGAAAAACACACAAATTCCAAGAGAGTGAAAGCTTGGAGTTGGATATTCTTAAAAAAGATTTGGGAGAATTTTTTGAAGATTTGAAGGCTTGAAGCTTATCTCTATAAGAGATTTTCTTTATCTGTCTCTCACCCTAGTCTATGTGAAATTTATATGAAGCATATTGTATGAACATGCTTGGATTTATGAATTTTTTGTTGAGATTAGCCATGGATTTTACTATGTTTCGTTTGAACTTTTATGCTATGATTTGATTTATCCGTTTTACACTTTATTTTGTTCATTTTGTTTATTGTTGGCCTATTTTTCATTTCCAATTCGTGTATGCTTTTATTTTATTTTCCAATGAATTAGTTGATTTTAGGATGTAATTTTGATGCTTGGGAGAAATTAAGTATATAATTTAGAATTGAGAGGCATAGTTTAGGTAGTTGTGAGACCGGTAGGAGATCAACTCCTAGATAATCATCTTGATAGTTTTAGGTTATTTGGATTATTGTGAGACTAAGAGGTGAGTAATACCTTAACTTCTATTTGAGAGCTTAAACTTAATGAACACTTAGTTAATCGGGATAGATTGGAATATCAACTTAGGTTAGTTAGATGTATTATTCATTTGACGCTCGAGAGAGGTAATGAGGTTAGATTAGGTCCCTCAATTAGTGAGTTGAGTGGAATTAATCTAGTAATTACTTAATTATGTATAATCAATTCCTAGTATATTCGTGCATAGTATGATCCATATTTTATTTACAGTTTTTCCATTTTATATTTGTTTTTATTTGTTTATTTTCATATTTATTTAGATTTTATATCTAAATAAAGTCGAGTTGCGATAATTCTAGCACTTAGCGATAGTTTAACACTCAACCTTTGTGGATCGACTCTTTTTGCCACTATACTAGCTAGTTTTTTATTTTTATTAGGACACGGTATGTTAGTTTATAGGAGGAGAATATTATAAATTATAAATTTTATTTTGGGCATTTATAACCAATGAACAATTCTTTTATTTCATTAATATAAATATATCTCATGAAAATAACTGCTTTTATGAGCTTTTCCCACATATTCCAACAATATAAATGTAGGATCCCTCTCCAGTGGGTATTTTTTTCTTTACCTATACATAAGTTTTTCTGTTTTAGCCATTGAATCATTGTATAATAGCTATAATGATTTAAGTAGTTGGAAAAAAATGATAAATAATAAATATACAGTATTTAATACTCTTTCTTTCTACGTTTTATAATGAAAAGATATGTAAAATGAATTTTAATTGTGTGAAATAATACTTAGAGATTGGTAAATTTTCTTAAAGGGAAAAGTATTCTAATTTTTTCAGTATAATATATTTATATTTTCTTTTAGATATAAAACACTAACTCAATATATATGTAAATTTTTATTGTAACTTTTTCATATATGTGTGAGGAATAAATTTAAACGAAGTTAAGATAAAAATTAGTAAAGTAAGATATTTTTTTTAAGTAGTTTTAATGTGAGAATATTCAAATTCTCGATAATATACTTTCAAAGTAATCAATGAACTGCTTATTTAAGAATATTTGATTTAATATGATATTTTCTAATAAGATTTAATCCAATTATCCTAAATTTGATAAGATATTTATTTTATCTACAAATATACTTTCCTTAAATTAATCTCAAAGAAATTTGTAATATGAAATCAAACAACTACACTAAGAAAAGATGGCTATCAGAATGTTTGGTCTATTAAACTAGGGGATGGCTACGGTAAGGGCGTCCCTACGTAGGGTCATGTCTTAATTATCGTTGGATGGGAATCTGTGGGGAATAACGGGAATCTGTGGAGAATCTATTTATATACAGATTCCCATCCAACGGTGAATAGACAGGGCCCTACGTAGGGGCGCCCCTACTGTAGACGGGCCCATTAAACTATTAGTATTTCTCAGCTATTTTCAAGACTTAAAATTCTAAAAAAACAAGCAAACATTATATGCTCAAGGTCTAAACTGATAAGAGTATTGTAATACTATTAATATTTGTCAAAAATGGTTCCAATTGTAAAAACTGGTTTTAAATAAGGGTAAATTGGACATTTTATAACCAGTGGCAAACTTGTAATTAAGTAATTTTTGGATTAAAATAAAAAAAATATCAGAAATATTTTAATTATTTACTACAATGCCCAGTTTTTGCTTATAAACCCCTAAAAACTCTCAAATTCTCACTCAAAGAGGCTTGAAAAGAGAGAAAAATGCCCGATCTGTCGAAGCCCGCTGCCGCTACATGCTGCCGTTGCTGGTCCCATGCGCCAGCCCGCGTCGAAGAGCTTCCACCAACGAAGCCAACGCCACCAGTCCCACCCCGTTTTGAAATCAGATGACGTCGCATTGGCTTCGCAAATATTTTGCCTCCGGCGAAATTTCCGGCGTCCGACCTCTATTTTCGACACCTCTGGCGAGTGGAGTCTCGTCTCGTCGTCGCTGACTACCTCCAAATGGTTGCACGTCAAAATTCATCTCCAGTAAGTTTTGACCACTTTTATTGTTTTTACTAACTATATAAAAAAGTGATATATACGTAATTATTTTGGTTAAATAAATTATTTACCAAAGAAAAATATATGAGGTGAAAGAGGGTTAAAAATCATGAATAATTACGATTAGTAGAATTAAAAACAGTTACCATAAGTGCGGTAAATAGTAATTTTAAAAAGATGATATTTTTCCAAATAGTTTCAAAAAGTGGTATTATTGTAATTCTCGGATTTTTGAGTGTAACTAGTGCTAGGGACCTCGAAACTGAGTTCTGACTTTGAATTTAGACTCAGTGAGGTTGAGACATGAATTTTGATATAAAATACCACTATGTTTCGTGGTGGAACAAAAATTGGAATTTCGTGGTACAAAATTGCACCGTTTTGCGTGCCACAAGCCGGTCCCGCACTGGGACCCATTTTTGACAAACTGCATGTCTAATCCAATGTTTTTGGGTGCTATGAATTCAGTGGTGATTTCCGTTTATCAATATGAGGCTCCGTTTGGAAATTCACTTTTTCAAGTGGACGTGTCGGGATCTAGAAACGACCGCCTGAGCAACCAGGTGACTGACTGAGGACTTTTCCAGGGCCGTTAGCTTGATATAACTACATTTCGAGGTAGGGGATTCAATTGCCTTATTTTCTATTATTTTTCATTAAAATTGGAATTTATTGTGAAAAGTGAAATTTCGTAATTTTATTAAATTAAATTATTTGAATAATTATTTTAGTGAACTGTGAACTTGTGAAACAGTGTGGACTACTTTAGATATTTTACGTATGATTTTGTACAAGTTTTATACTTGGGATTTGATTAAATCAAAAGAACTGTACTGTCAAATATTTAATGTACAAAATGGATTTAATTTAAAAATCAGAGCATGTCTAGAATATTACTGAATAGTTGTTTATACTGCTCATCGTATTGCACATACCATAGGATCATAAATGAGATCCATCTTAGGCATCGTGGCGTTTAGTGGGTGGCCATTGTTCATGCCATTAGTGAAAGCCCATAAACCTGGGCGGGGTTTTTTTTATTATCCCCATTCCGTAGGCGTAGGCATTCAGTTGCCCCTCCGTTTCAGTAGGATTAGACACATGGGTGTCCCTTCAGTTCTCTGGGATTAGGTATCCGGTAGAGAGTACTCAGTATATATAGTACGAGTTACTCTGGTTCGTAATGAGAGGATGTCAGCTTATGGGATTGTTTGATTTGTGATATGTGCACTATGGAATATTTATCTGATTTCTCTTTATTAGTTTTGAATATGATTTCAGTTGGAGATTTCAACTCGTATTTGGTTTGGCATATTGTGAAGTTATTTTCGGAATAACTAACCATGCAGAGAATTTATAAATGAATATTTTTCCAAAAAGGATAATTGGGTATCCTACTGAGCATTTCATGCTCACCCTCCCTCTTCTCCCTCCCAGGTAGTGCTCAGGGTAACTTCGGGAACTTAGGAGCAGATCAGTGAGGAGCAGCTTTTCTCTTAACTTGTTAGAAAGTGTGTAAGATAGTACTATTTACTTTCTTGGCTTATATTAAACAATTAAAAGGCCCGTTACACAGACCCGGTCTGTATAATTACTATACTGAATTGTGAAACTGCTGATAGTGATGCTTGGTTTGTTCTTAATAAGCTTCATTAACAATCTATGTCTAATAGTGATCACAAAACTATGGGATTTATAATTTGAATTAATTTTAAGAACTTTTACAGTAGCTGTCATTTTGAAATCAATTGTCGTTTTTTTGGAAAATTAAAGTTTCTAAAATTATCTAAAACCAATAATGAATTTCTATCTGTGAAATTCCTCTTCTGCTACTGGCCCAGGGGTTTGAGTCGTGACACCTATTCTCTTAAAACCTGCATAAAACTTACTAGAGATTCTATCACAAAGGTGTATCTCATCTCATTCCTACAATAAAATAATTTGAATTAAAATTTATTACAAAACATAACCATACAAATAAATAAACACAGATTAATTATATGCAATTAAAGAGTCATTATCTTTCTTTTATATACTTTTTCTATTTTGAAAGGGTGAGACTTAAAAAGTGAAAAGTGCATTATCCATCAAATATTCGAATTCTCAATAACATACTTTCAAAGTAATCAATGAAGTACTTATTTAAGAATATTTGATTTAATATGATACTTTCTAATAATGTTTAATTTAATTATCTTAAATTTAAGAAGATATGTATTTTATCTAAGAGTTTTAAAATTTATTAAATTTATTAATAAAAGTCAAATTATTAAAATATCATTATCATTATAGGTCTTGGATTAAAAGATGCCTTGGGCGATGGCCTTAATGGTTTTAACCTTGAGCCACCTCTGGCTGTGTACTCAACAAGAAATATTGAGGGTGCATTATGCACCTACAATTAAGCAGTGGAATTAAATTAAACTAATATTTTTAGAAACTAAAAGATACTCACAAAGGAGGGGGAAGAGCTTTTATAGGTTTCTCCCTAAAGAGGATTTTGGCTAGCACTAAGGCCTGGAGCTGGGCGAACATCACATGCTTTAAGGAGCATGACAATGGGCTCTAAAGTCCACTCCTTTTTTAGCATCTTTCCTCGTTTGTCTAATTACCTAAAAAATGACTTGAGTCCAATTGTGCTGATCTCATGTAATCCAAGATATTTGTATAAGTTAGGGACCCAAATAGACCTATTTAATTCAAGCTCTAGTGAACAAAAGGCCCAATTCTAATTAACTTCTAATACAAGTGGGCTCGTATTACTAGTTATGGACTTATTCCACTAAAATTCAAACTGTATTCATTAATTAAATAAATATCAGAAGATACTTTATAATTAAAATATATCCATAAGGTAGTTAACATTTGCATGTGTATCCCCAAGTGAATACCGATAATTAGAGCTATGTAAGATTACTGTTTTGTTCCTATATTTATATCTTCTAATTCGTTTATATAAGACTATATCTAATGGATGATTAGACTTACAGAAAGTCTTCAATTAATAAAATAACAAATTTTATTAATTACTTAGCTATGGTTTAGATCATCTAAGCTCATATAGCTCTTCAAGACAGTATTCACTTCTTTATATAATAGAGTTGTGATTTTCATATCTATAAACATATGTTTCTAATGCCCATAAAAATGTATTACTAAAATATTAGGGTCTAGATCATCAATTTCTTGATCCATACATTTTAACATCTCAAATAAGACAAGTTATGAATACAGATTCATAACCTATTTTAGGATTAAGAAATACATACGTTAATTATCAAGTTTGAAAATATGTTCTTGTTAACGATGCTTATTACATGAACATATTTCATATAGTCCTTGTTATTTTTACACCAAAACTTTTTGTATATGGCCATACTAATATAGTTTAAAACTCAATCTAAATATACAAAATCTTACAACATAATTCAAAGGAAGTGTCCATCTTCTCTTATTAGTAGTAAATAATTTTATTCGATTTACTTAGAGAAAATATGTCCTAATTTTAATAAACAATTTTATTAAAATATTACTCTAATAAATAAAGCATGGAACCTTCTGACATTTATTATTGTACCATAATCAAAATATAATCGAAAAATATTATGCATGAAATATATTTTTATTAAATATCCAAAATATTCAATAAATATCTAAAAATAATGCACACTTTTTGAAAATTATCTTAATATAGTCGGCGTAGTTGCGATTCACTCCTTGGGATTTGAGGCAAAGATCCAGGGTTCAAATCTGGGCCCAAGAAAAAAAAAAACAAAAAACAAAAAATAATCCTTTTCCTTCTCGCTCTTTATCACCTCGCTATAGTGATTTCGATTTTTTGGAGTTTTTAATTTTGGATTTATATCTTCTAATAAGTAATGATCTAATAGAGCCAAGATCATAATAAATACCATGAAGCTTAGTTCGTATGATCTACAAAAAACCTAGCTCAAAATAGAAACAAAAACAAAAAATGAAACATAGCCGTCATTATACCTGTCCGAAGAGAAGAGGTCCAATGCGCATGCGCGTGGCCTTGATTCTGAAAAGGATTGTCCGAAAGGTGGCCATTGGCTAAAGATGGAGGGGGAAGTTGGTCGCGATTGATGCAGCTCAGTTCAGCCCTGTCTTCGACCATTATGTGTTTAGCCTTGGCAAAGAGAATCCAACTTTTATCCAAACACGCCGAGCAGGGACTAGCAAAAGAAACCACCATTTGGTGCAAGTTTTTTCGATCATATATGAAAACATGGAGTTCTTCGCTCCTCTAGAAAATACTACTTTCATCAAAATATTATCTTAAATTATGCATATCGAAATAGAATAAGTATTGAAAATACCACTTTCATCAAAATTTCGTTGAAAACACTACTTCCATCCAAATTCACCATCGAAATTCCATCGAAAAAAATACCAATTTCAGCGAAATTTATAAGAATACCACTTTTATTGTAAACCACCGGAACATTTCAACATTATTGCGATTTTTTTTGTTAAAACTCGCATAAATTAAGTTAAAAATAATTTTTAAATACGTAAATTATCTCATAATATCTCAAAACTGGGTAATAAGCTATTTTAAACTATACCCATTACTTTTAAACTTGATTCTATATAAGATTTGTGAAGACTTGAACAATATACGAGAAGACAATGAGAGGAGAAGAGAAGAGAAGAGATTTCTCAAAACTTATACTTATTTTGTAAGGGCATTTTTGTCAATAGATAATTTTTTGGGAGGTTTTTTTTTTGCATAGAGAGGTTATCACGAATATTTATCCAAATTTCTCATTATTAATTTATATTTTCATTGGACCCTAAAGGATTTGAAAAACAAAATTATGAATTTAGCGAGGTTATTAATTTAAAGATTACATAAAAATAACTTGATTTTTAACATCTCTGTAAAAAAAATACCCTAACTTTTGAATTCTTATACATTAATATCATAACTTTTAAATTTCTACAAATTAATACCCTCATATTTGAATCTCTGCAAAATAATATCCTAATTTTGAAGTTTACAAATTAATACTCTGACAATTGAAACTATTACAAATTAATACCTTAACATTTGAACTTCATGCAAATTTGTACCCCTAATGCCCAATTAACTAATTTAATAGTAAAAAGACAGTAGTACTTCTCATTAACTTAATATAAACGTGTTACACAATAATAAATTTTTGAAAAATATTTATGATTAGTTTAATTTATTTCTTTTCTTTTAAAAAAGAAAAATAAAAAATTAGAAAGAAAGGTAAAAATTATTAACTATATAAAAAAAAATTTGAAATATAGTCTTTCTGCATTTTTAACCGTCATCTAATTTGTATTTTTTCGCAATGAACCAAAAAGTAATAATTATAAAATAAAATCTGATAATATATCACTGTTTAAACATTTAATTTGCAGAAATTATAAATGTTAGGTATTAATTTGTCAAATTCAAAGGTAAGGGTATTAATTTGTAGAAATGATAAATGTTAGGATATTAATTTGCAGAAATTGAAAAGTTAAAATATTAATTTGCTGAAACTCAAAACTCGAGGTTTTTCTGCTGAAAAGTTAAAGTCAAGGTATTTCTATGTCAATAACCCTTAATTTAATATATTAACAACCAAAAAAAAAAGTCTGAAGTTTGGCCTTTTTGCAATTTAAACCATGAGTTTTGATTTCTGTAAAATAAATATATATATATATATATATATACTTCCACGTTTAGAAATTTAAAAAGTTTATACCATCTGCCCATATTTTGATAAATTTATTCCCCAAAAATTGAGAATCCAAACCCAAATTATATTGGAAAATTAGATAAAATACACCCTTTTAATAGTGAGTTTTAGAAAATACATCCCTCTTAATAGTTTTTAGATAAAATATACCATTTTAAAAAAAAAAAAGGATGTAAAAAGACTTATTGTAAAATCTTGATTTTTACTAAGGGTACCTTGGTCATTTCATGAAATTGAGAATTAAAATAAAAAAATTAATTAAATTTGAAGGAGGAATAAAAATGAAGAATTTGTTGAAGTTGGGGTCAATTTTAGAATGATGAGGACTTAAATGAAGAAAAAATTCGAAACTTGTGCCATAATATAATTTTGGAAAGATGGTCACCAACCTATTTATGCCACATGTCAAAAATCTCCCAAATAGATTTGAAATCCCTAAAATTTTCCCCAAACTCTCTCTCTCACACGTGTTATTCTTCTTCTTCGCCCTTCACTGTGCAGCTCCCTCTCTCTCTCTCTCTCTCTCTCTCTCTCTCTCACACACACACACACACACGTGTTATTCTTCTTCTTCGCCCTTCATTGTGCAGCTCAAATCCAACATCCTCCCGCTGCTGGTGAGCGTCGCCATCCCCTGGAGCCGACTCCCCATGACCGAACGAAACAGCGCCGGTCCTCTTCGCTGCTTGTTGCGCGGCCAGCTGCAAGGGAAAGGCCCTAGCCTCCTCTGACCTGGGTTGACCCTTCACTGTCACTAATTTCAGGTGAGCAAGCTCCGATGAGTGTTTGGCAAATTTTGGTTATTTTTGTAACGAAAATATGGCGTTTGTGTAATTATTTTTGTGAAGTCCAACTATTGTTCATGAAACTTTTTGAGGTGGTTATATGATTTAAGATAGGAGAATGAATGATGGTGCTGCGTGGAATGGATGAATGATTTGTGTAAAATATTTTCAAAAATTGTGGTATTTGTGCAAATATTTTCAAAAATTGACGTTTTTATAACTTTGGAATTAGTTGCTATTAAAGCCCAAACTTAGGCTCGAGGCCTCGACACTGAAATTGGACTTCGAAATTGGGCTAAGTAAAGGTCAAGAGACGAGTTTTGATATATAGCATCGATAAGGTTCGATGTGGCACGAAATCCAAGACACAAGGCTCGAGATTTCACCTCGTTTTACATGCCACAGACCAGGTTTCAGTCCGAGGCCCAAATTAATCGAGTTATATGTCTAACCTAACAATTCTGGATGCTAGGAATTCAGTGGTAATGTCCACTTGTCAATTTGGAGTTTCGTTGGGAAAGTCACCCATCAAAGTAAGCTCATGGGATCCCAAAACGACCTCTCGCACGACCAAGTGACCAACGAGAGATTCTATAGGTGCCAATAAATTAGCATAGCTATCATGGTGAGGTACGGGTTTAATTACCAAGTTTTATACTTATTTTATTTTAAAATGTGTATTATGGCCTATCTCTTAAAATTGTCGATTTTCATGGATTTAATTGATTTGGTTGGATATTTGGTGAAATTGTGAACTGTTGAGATACATTGGATTGTTCTGTGATTGGATTGTATGTTTTTTATATAGGTCTAAAATTTTGGTTTTAGGAAAATATAACCATTATACTACCCGAATTTCAATAAATCCCAGAATAATACCAAATGAGTTTCAAAACATGATTTCTTGATATACTTGATACATGATTATTGCACACTCTATGGCATATTGTACCTACCATAGGATCACACACTTAAGTTCTATTTTTGCATCATAGTATCTTAGATCGCCAGCGTATTGCTGTAGTACTAGGTGAGAGACCTAAGCTCCTGCACAAGATTTGCTGATACACCTCTGGGTGGTGTCAGGATACTAGGTACCTCTAATAAAGAGATATTATAAGGCCGTGATAGGAGGATGAGAGCTCATTTATATACTTGTTGATTTATGATATGTACAACAATGTGGCTTTGGTTTTAGTTTTGAATACATTATTGCTATTGATTTTGATTATTCTGTAAACCTGATTTATAAATGGATTTAGAAAGGTACTAACCATGCAAGTTTGAAAAGTTGCTTTCATTCCAAAAAATTAATTGAATTCTTACTGAGCATATAAATATTCACCCCTTATCTTTTCCCCTCTCAGGTAGTGTGCAATGTGACTTAGGTAACTCCAGAGTGGAGTGATTAGGAGAGGAAGCTTGTTACTAGTTTAGTAGTTGGTAACTACTTAGTAACTCTTATTTTGGATTTGTAATAACACTTAAAGCTCGTATTATGGATTTAGTTTGTATTACTTATTATGCCTACTTGTGGTGATGATGATGATGCATATATATATTTTATGAATACTATTAACAGTCTATGTCTAGTGATGATCACAAAACTGTGGGAATTCATAATTTAGTTTATTTTTATAAACTTTTACAGAAGTTGTCGTTTATAAAACTAGCTGTCGTTTTTTTCCTAAATTTGAAGTTTCTAAAATTTTCTAAAACAACTTATGAATTTCCACTTGTGAAATTCTCTTTCTGCCACTAGTTCGGGATTTGGGTCGTGATACTTATATAACCTTAAGTCGAGAGCGCTAGACAAGGGTGTCGAGAGCTAGCCAAAGAGTATAGAAACTTGACCAAAAAAAAAAAAGTCTTTATAAATCCTAACTAGTTTTCAGTAAGAGAATTGACAATCCTAACTAGTTTAGTACTGGATAATATGTCAAGAGTGCTTAGACATGATGTCGAACCGTGCTAGACAGAGTGTCCAACGACATTAGATAAGGTATCTAGCAACTCGAAAGAAAAATTATATAAATATATATATATATATATATATATGAGTTTTACACTAAAAAAATGGTGTCAAGAGTGCTAGACAGTATGTCGAGAGGCACTAGACAAAGTGTCTAGCAACTTGACCTCGTTTGTCTAATCAAAATGTGGACCCTTGATGAGATAAATAGTAAAGGCATTTTTGTATTTAAAATAATTTAAAACTTAAAAAAAATATACTTATCAAAAAATTATTAAGACAGGTGTATTTTCTAAAATACACCAAGGCAAAGAGGTATTTTGTAAAGAACCTCAATTATATTATTCTTGTCTTCAAGAAGTTAAAAGATTTACAAAAACATCAATTGGACTAATATAAAGTGGACAAAATAAGGTTAGAGTATACAAATTTTTAGAATTCAAAATGTGCAGATATTTTTTTTTTTTATAGAAACCAAGTATTTTTTTGCATTTAACTCCTTATTATATAAGTAATTTTATTAACTTATCATATATACGAGTTTACACTCTGAAATTAAATAAAGAGTATTTATAAGATATGGCTGTTTTTTTTCATATAATTTTAAAAAATGGCCGTTTCTTACACCTCTTTGATAAATGGCCATTTTTATAATTTTATTTTGATAAATGGTCATTTTTTTAAGTTGATCTATTTTTTACAAATTACATCAATTTTTTATGAAATAAATCAATTTTTGAAAAAATCAATCAATATTTAAAAAAAATTAATCAATTTTCTTAAAAATAGATCAAAATATTTTGATATAAAAAATATGAAACGGTCATTTTTCAAGTAATTTTTGAAAAATCGGTCTTTTTTAACAATATTTTAAAAACGACCATTTTACAAGCTGTGATTCAAAATTCATTAATTTTGCTAAAAAGCCCTTAACTAAGAACAACACGTACTTTAATAGCATAAAAAGTGGCATTTTCGTTCTTTGTAAGGACATGGAATTATGAAGTGACTAGTGATTCCAATTTTCCTTTTTTTTCGCTAAAAAGTAAAGCTATACAAGGTCTCCAACCAACTACATTTCTTTCGTAGTTCACGAGGAGTATTATTGCCTAAAAAATGGCATCTTCATTCTTTTATGTATACTATTAATAGTTACGGGCCCGTGCTTCGCACGTGAGGAGTATTATTGTGGATCTTAGTGGAGTCTAAATTTTGATGGTTTTAGTATGGGTTTAGGACACTTTTACCTAAGTTTTGAAAAAAATACTAAAAATACGATCTTATGAAATTATTTACTTTTCTTATGATCTTAGTGAGTATTTTTCTAATTATTTCAGCTAGAAAATGCAATGGTATTTTTGTAATTTTTGTCCTCATTTTCTGAAATCATTATTATAGATGTAAAGTGTACATATACTACAAAGGCTTTGCAGTATATTGGTAACGTATTAGAACTTGTCTTTTGGAACTTGGGCTCAAACCCAGGCAACCCATTTCAGTTTTTTCTTTTTTTTTTCCTGCCTTAATTTAATTTTTTTTCATTTTATTTTTTTAAAATTTACTTCTTTTCCTACTCTTTGTCATTTTATTTTTTCCTACTCCTCCCATTATAATTCCTTTTATTTTATTATTGTCATAGAAAATGAGAAACCAATTTCTTACTACTCGATACCAATTTGGTTTTTGGTTTCAAGAATAACTATAACCAAATTTTTTTTTTAGGAAACCAAATTAGTTTGAACTAAAAATATTTTTCATTTTATTTTATTATTATTATAGAAAATAAGAAACTAATTTAGTTTTTCAGGTAACTGAGAACTTGAAAAACTAATTTAGTTTCTCAAGTAACTGAGAAACCAATTGTAACAGGTTTCTACTCAAAACTACTCAGTGTCAGTTTGGTTTTTCTAGTTTCTATAGTAATCAATTACAAAGATTAGTTACCCAAATTGGTTTATAGTTACTACTCGAAACTAATTTGGTTTCCATTCAAAACTACTCAATATTAATTTGGTTTTCGATTTTAAGTATAGCTATAACTAATTTTTTTTAGGAAACAAAATAAGTTTGAACTAAAAATATTTTTCATTATATTTTATTATTATTTTAGAAAATAAGAAACCAATTTGGTTTCTCACGTAACTGAGAACTAGAGGAACCAATTTGGTTTCTCAGTGTATGGTTTCTGAAGTAATTGAGAAACCAATTTAGTTTCTACTCAATATTAATTTTATTTTTCTAGTTTCCATAGTAATATGTTACAAAGATTTGTTATTTTTACTACTTTGCTTTTTTCCTACTATTTAGGAAACAAGAAATACATGTTTCAAGTTTTTTTTTTCTTTTTTTTTATCTTACCTTTCTAAATTTATTATATTCTATTATTATATTCTTGGAAACCACAAAGATTTCTATGAAACCGATTTGGTTTCCTTTTAGCAAAGTGTCATGTACGTAAGTAAATCACAAGAAACTACAAAGGTTTTGCAGTTTCCTAGAAACTAGTTTAGTTCTTTTTAGCGAAATGCACTGTATGTAAGTAAATCATAGGAAACCACAAAGGTTTCTTGGGAATCAGTTTAGTTTTCTTTTAGCATAATGCCCTATACATAAGTAAATCACAGGAAACCACAAAAGTTTCCTAGAAACCACTCTAGTTTTCTTTAAGCAGAATGTCATGTATGTAAGTAGATCACAACAAACTGCAAAGGTTTCATGGAAACCAGTTTGATTTGCTTAAATACACTGTACATAAGTACATCACAAGAAAACCACAAAGGTTTCCTAGAAACTAGTTTGGTTTCCTTTTAGCAGAATGCCCTGTATATAAGTAGATCACATGAAACCAGTTTGGTTTCCTTTTAGCAGAATGCTTTGTATGTAGGTAAATCATAGGAAACTATAAAGGTTTCCTAGAAACCAGTTTGATTTTTTTATAGGAGAACGCTCTATATATAAGTAAATCATAGAAAAAGATGAACCTTAAGAAGCTTTAATGGTGGATTCAAGATGAAAAAAAAAAACTTTAAAAACAACAAAGGTTAAAAAAAAAAGAGTAATAAGGTTTAATGGGGGAAAAAAAAGAAATTAGATTTTAAAAAATAAATTCAGAAAATTGAAAATGAAAAAGAGAATAAATAAAGAAATGAGACCAAAAAAAAAAAAAGATAAGGTAATAATGAATGTAATCGAATCCATGTCTCAAATACGGACCTACACTAGCCCAACCACTTTCACCAACTTGTGTTTTAGTTTATTCATTGTACTTTCTAATTAATAAACCTTATATGCAAAGATAGACGAATTTACAACTTTACCACCGCACCTTATACCGTTAAATGGAAATATTTTCTTATAGACCGTACGGAAAGTATTTAACTTTCATTGATCGTATTTTGGTCAATATTTTGAAAAAAACCGTATAAAATGTCATTTTCCCTTTTAGTATTTATTTTTTGGTTTATCAAGTAAATATACCAAGTTTTTATGCCAATTATTGCAAAATATTAATCCTATCAAACAAGAATTATTAACATAGAGCTAGGTTTACTTTAACCTTTTTAACAAATTGTAAAGCTTCTTATCCATGGTAAAGGCTCTAATTTTCTGCATCTCACGGTTTTAATTTGCAAACTCTTCAACCTTGAAATCAATTTGAGATTTATTCAAGAAAAAATCAATTTGAGATAGATATATTCAAAATTCTTATTAAGCACAAATTCTGATTACATGAAATCATTGTAGATATTAAATGTTCTACTACACAATATAAACTAATTCAAGAGCCTTCTATTCAATTTCTCTTAATAAGGTGAACATTACGACCTTTATAAAAATAACTGAAAAAACTTGTATATGTAGAAATTTGACAAGCATCATATGGATCTAAATCTTTAATCCTCTTATATATAAGGGGAAAATAGAATTCCAAAAGTTTCATTGGATTAATATCAAAAGTTCTTTTGAAATTGCTTTATTGGAAGTAATATTGTCTTCAAAAGTAATTCCAACCATATATAAAGTCTATAGAAGCTAAATGAATAAAGAATGTGTGAGATCGTAAGAATGAAAAGGACAAAAAAAAAATGAGAACCACAATAATTAGTTATAGCAATGAAATGATAAACAAAATGAGAAGTGAAAATACAATAAAAATATATACAAATTTTTTGGAAACTAATAATGAAATTAATAATAAGAAGGTTGCAACATAACAAGAAGTAAGATGTGCTTGAAGATATGTATGTGCTTCTGATTTTCGAAGAAATAATAGCAGCCTTTGGTACAAGTTCCATTGTTGTAGGAGCATTTAAATGATTGGCAGTCTGGCAATGATAAATTAGCAGAAGTAGTATTAGAAACTTTAGAAAAATACTCTTAGAATAAGTTTGTTGTTTTATAGTTCTGAAGAAGTATCAAATAATTGCATGAACCAAAAGAAATGGTTCCAAGGAGATCTCCTGTATTGAACAACCAAACAAAAATATGATAAGAAGTTCACTCTTCTGGACCAAAAAAAAGGTGCTGAATTCATAGAACTAGTATTAATTACGAAATGTTGCACAGTAAAAACATCAACAAAAGAATTACCAAAGAAGAGATATACGCTTTGCGATTATGGATCAATATCCAATCTAAAAACATAATATATATGTGTATATATACATATATATAGCTAAAACTACAATCATGTGTACACATCTAATAAGGCAAAAGATAACATAAATGTACATGTTTTTGGAGAAAAAATTTCTAATAAAACAAATTGTGAAAATAATGTACCTGTCCTTAGAGAAAAAAATTCTAATAAAACAAATTGTGAAAATATTTACTCAAGGTGACATGCACACACATGCCTATAGGATATATAAAATTTAAAGAAAGAAGCAACGTAATAATGCAAAAAATGTAAAAAAATGAAATAAGTAAAGCGGGTATAATGAAAATGAACGCACAAGAAAGTCTCTTACACTAGAGAGGAAAATGAGTATAATCATAACAAAACAACTGAACTAAAAACAGGGAAAGGAAAAAAGTAAAGAAAGTTTAAGTCCTAAAATTCATGAAAGATGTTACCTGTAACCCAGAGAGGCCAAAGTATTTCGAATGGGGGTTGGCAAATCACCCTAGTGTTCTCTATAGAGGAAAGGAACAAGAGAGAGAAGCTTTGGCTTGTCAGAATGCTTGTGTCATTGTGCAATGCGCAATAGAGAGAGAGGCACCATCTTAAAACACAGAATTTAATCCCTAGATAGAGTGCTGGAATCCTGTCCAAGGATAATCAAAAATAAAAACCAGGGAAAGACAATAATGGCAACTGCTAATAGATTAAGTGACAAAACAGAGACAGAGAAACAGAGAGGGAAAAAGAGTTACATGTGGATTGAGGCCTCTGGCTTCTTCGATTTGGACTGTGGAAAAAGCTACATAGGAAAGGGTGGAGAAGGGACACTCTGACTCGGGTTTGAGAGAAACTGCAGAGTCAAGCTTGAAGAAAGAGAAATTAGGAAAAATGCACCATTTTAATTTCACCAATGCATCATTTTGATAAAATTTTGAACAGTAACAAAACACAAAAATAAGATCTAGGTTTAATAGATTTTGAATTTTTAAACTTATTTTAAGGCAATCATTTGAGCTCTAATTATGATCTTTCTTTTGGATTCCCAATTTTCTTAGAATAAAAAGATCTATTTGTTAGGGTTTATGCCCTAAAAGCATGTATATTTTGGATATTTGCTGAATTACTAAAATGACATTTTTCTATTTGAATTTGTGCATAATTGGTATGTCTTTAAATATCAGAAAATTCCTAGTTTATTTATGTGACCACAAATTTAGTATATAAGTGTTATATATATGAGGATTAAATTTATGGATAATAAACTAAATATAGTCCATAATAATTAATTAAAGTTTGGGATATTTAATTAAATATTATTAGTACGGTCCATTAACATTGAGAATGTAATAGTCTTATCCGGACTATTGATGTGTTGACATCACAATGGAGGTACTTTATATAATTTGATTATATAGGACTGGACCAGACATGATTTGAATCTCACTTAAATTCCGTTAACTGTTGAGAGTTCAAATAATGTCACTAGATGATCATATGTAGATCAATCTTAATTCTGAGTAGTTACAGACTCCTATTTATAATATTATGTTCTTTGACATACTTGTTAAAGTTTGTTTTTAAAACAGACCAAAATACTTGTATCTTGGGAGCATGATGAGATGAGTAGCTGGGAATGTAATTTACAGATATGAAATTCATTCCTTCCATTAGGAAGTTAGAAAGATGATTCCCTTGTGTATTGATTCAGGACTTGAACAGTTTGAGTACTCAATTTATAATAGATTTATAAATTAATTGTTCATTAGAGAATCAATGGTACACAAGGATAAAGATGTAATTGGAGAGGTAAACAGAACTTGACCTAGCTCCAATTATGAATTGTCTATGGAGGATTGAACTACATGTAATGATTAAATCGATGGACTACTCGTTGTTTTCTGAGTAAATTAATTCTGTAACTTCAAGAGTGCAATTCCAGATTTTTAGTGGAGTAATACTGGAATTAATAAATTA
>JXTC01000132.1:0-146617 GCA_002914845.1 Trema orientale | reverse complement strand
GTTAATATTTATTTTATTTATTTATTTAATTGTTTAATATTTTTATATATATATATATAAAGAAAATCCTAGTAGAATAAGGATAGGAGATACACCACATATTATTATATATAGAGCCTCCATAAACTAGAGAAGAGAAGAGTGTCTTCCTATTCTCTATAGAACAAACTCCTGCAATCTCATGTGTTGAGAAAATTGCAAGTGCCTAAAGTGTGAGTTTTAAGAAATTGTATGCAATGCCCACACGTTCATCCAGTTGTGCTTGAGGCTTGGATTGGAAGATCGTGGTTTAGAAGACAATAAAGCTAGGATCCGCTGATAGGCTACAAGAGGTATTAGATCTATTCTCTTTGTGTGTTCCTATTTACTATGAATTAATACTATGCACTCATATAGTCAATTATTTTGAGAAAATTTTTGAATATTCCTGGGCCAATCTTTTGCTGCAAAAATCGTTTTAAATCCAATACTATTTAGGTCTAATCAAATTCCAAAAAAATTCCAAGTTCTTTGAAATATAGTGATTCATGGCACAAGAGGAAACAGCTATTCAAAGTAAAGTTACAAAGGGTGACCTTTTCATAGGATCAGCTAATAAAACTCATTTTTTGAGTGGGGCAACTAAAATTGCATAACAATTAAAATGTAAATAAATGCGAAACTTTTATAACATGTTACATATTACATTACCTCATTGCCTTTTGGTATGCAATTTCAAAACTAAAAATAACTTTGGGAAGGATTAATAAAACAAAAAAGAAGAAAGAAAGCTTTTGATATCAAAGCTATTAATAGCTGTAATTTGTAATTTATAGCTTAAACCGAAAGCAACAACCGTGCACATACAACAACAAGAACATCTTCCTTAAGGGTCCACACATTTATAATCATACTAACCCAATAGGAATCAGTTATGACGTTCCTAAAAGAGCGAGAATCAGCGGAAAGACATTGGAATTGACTCGTACAATAGAGAGTAGGAATCTCAAAAATATTCACTAAATTCATATGTTGTTAAAGGAAAAGAAAGGAGCTTGTAATTATATCACAGTTCAAAATCCTTACTTTCGTGTACAAGAAAATACAAAAATCCAATCTTCTAAAAATCAGCGTCGAATATATTTACTTCCAAATAATCATAAACAGTTGAAGAATGAATATGCAAACTTGAAGAATGATAATAAAGAAAGGACAAGATATAATATAGTACTTGGTCATATTAATCTCAAATAGAAACATAGTAAAAATCTGAGTTTCAATATAGTAAAAATCTGAGTTTCAATATAGTAAAAAGTAAACTACAAATATATCCAAAAAGTAATACCTTTATATAGGATCACGACATCTAGAAGAATCACCAGCGACATATCCCAAGACCCAAACAGCCTACAAATTGCAAAAGGGAGAAGCTATCAGTCTACAATACAACCAGAATAAACTTTATCAACTTAATAGCATAATCACAGTCTAATAAGAAATATCAGCCTCTTTATTCTCTTCCTCATTACTCTCTTCTCAGAATAATTTAGTCATAACCAAGGTCTAGGAGATGAGAACTAAGACATCCCATTCCACATGCATGAGGTATAATGCAAAAACAACATTCAAAATATAAAGTTACAGCAAAAGGAAACAATAAACAATGATATTATATGATTCAAATTCCATACCTGCTCATGAACTTCGTCACTTGGAGAGCCAAGAAGTTTCAAAAATATAGGGACATCTCTATGATCAATTACAACCATTGTTTTCTCAAAAGTCCCAGAAGCAATATTTGTGCGAGGCCAAGCTGCAATTACAATCAATTAAAACATTTGATGTTTCCATATTAAGGACAATTCAGATAAAAAATGTAAGAAAGTGGCAGCTAAGAAATTCTCTCTCATCAAAAATTCAACAAAATGAGGAACAACTCCAGAGTGTCGAATTTCTTTGATTGGTGGAATGAAGAATTGAATGAAGCTTCCTAAATTGAGTAGCTATCTCAAGCTGCAGATTACTATCATCAGACCAAACACCCACAACCATAGATGGTAGATATTCTAGCCACATTCAAAAAATTAAATTGACATAAGTAATCAAGAAATTAGACCAATGTCTGCAATTGAGCTCCTACAAAATGTTGTCTTGTACAGTTATGTTGTCATTTAAAAATGACACAAAGGGGTGGATAGGGACAAGGAAACGGACAAATATTCAAAAATATGAAAGTGTTGAAATCTTCTAAGTATAATCAAAGAACTTACATAACATTGGAACCGAAGAAAAGATTAAGTCTATACACCCCAATAAGTCAAACCAGGTCTCAGGCCCAGAAACTTCAAAGCTAAAACATTTAGGTCATGTCTGGTACACTGTATAAGACTCTATATTATATTAATTAAACATAATATTGTGTTTGGTTGTGCTTCTATATTGTATTATTTAATACGACATCAAAATTTAATACAATACGGAGAGTATTATATAATACAGAATAAAAGGTCTGTATTACACTGTATTACATAATTTTAACTTTAACGTAGCATTGTATAATACTCAATTTCCTCACATTTCTGTTCTTAATTTCTCTCTCGCCACTTTTTCTCTTACATCACTTTATCACTTTCAAAAGTGGTATTTTTCTAAATAATTTTTTAAAAGTGGTATTTTTCTAAATTTATATCTAAAAAGTGGATTTTTCGTAAATAAATTTTTTAAAAGTAGTAATTTTACAAGTGATATTTTCCTAAATTTTTTTTGAAAATGGTATTTTTCTAAGTAAATTTTTAAAAATGATATTTTTCAAAATTAACTTTTTAATACAACACCTTAATACAAATGCAAAACCAAACATAGGACTATAATAAAATAATACAATACAATACAACCCAATATAATACATCACAATGCAATACAATACAGCGTACCAAACATGGCCTTAAAGTGGTTAAAACCGAGTTGACACCTTACATTAACTAAGTCAATTAAGCCCATCTTCAAAAATCTTAAAGGATAACATAGCAAAACCAGGTCAATCAGCTCCGAATGTAAAATGGGCAATAACCAATATACACAAAACCCAGTAATCCGAAAAACCCAATACCAATATAATCAAATCATAGACACCAAATTATGAAAGCAAGTAAACAAATGAAAACATTATTTTTTAAAAAATAAAACAGTGAAATGCATACTTAATCCCCTAACTCTTGCAAAATTGACTGAAATGAGTAAAAAAAAAAAACAATACAACCCAGTTCATCAGATATAATCCTAAAAAAAAAATAATGGACCTTTTTCTCGACAGCTGAGGTGGGAATGGAAGCTGGCAATTGCTGAGGTCGAAATCCTCACGGCGCTTCTTCTGAAGGCTCTCTTCATCATGTAATCATTGCCAGCGTAGTCAAAGCTAGCATGCACCAATCAGGTACTCATGATTATTATTGTTATTATTACTACTACTATTTTTCAAGTGAGGGAGTTACATGATGAAGAAAATTAGTGCCGTTTTTGTCCAGATTCTATATATCCCAATCATTTGAAGCTCCAAAAATGGATTTGAAGAAAATTGCATTTGAAGCTCCCAATTTTATCCAAAAATCCAGACATGCAAAGATATAAATAAGTGAGTGAACAGAAAAGATCAACATTTAACAAAATGGGCAATAAATTGAAAAAATAGACTCTACAGCTAACATAAATTGGAAGAGTCCATAATAATTTGAATCCAATTCCGAAATTCGTCTTTAGACGACTTGCAACTCCACCGCCATGGATGACTCACTGAGCAGACTGGAGTAAGGAAATCTAGACATACAAGTATGGCTATGGCCTTCAAAGCGAAATATAAAAGCTTGATAAGGGAAAAACTGGTACAATCAATGTAGTGGAGACTAAGAACTGATCTGGTGATGGTAAACCTTAAAACGAAAACAAAAAATAATAATAATCAGAAAACGACAAAATAAATGAACGACTAATCAGTAAATAAAATGGTTTTTAACACTTTTACCTATAAAAAAACCAAAAAAATTATAAAAGTATGGAAGTCAATTTTTTTTTTAATTTTCACTGTTTTTATTAGAAAAATAATATTTTTAAAATGATTATTAGTTACTAGTTAAATACTAGTTATAAATACCTTTAGTTACTAGTTACCAGTTTTTAGAAACGGGTTACCGATTACTAGTTATTATTTTAAAAAATAATATTTTTCTAAACATTTTTAAAAAACGGTATTTTTCTAATAAAAACCGTAGCCCACCTTACAAAACTAACCACCGTATTTTTCAAATTTTTTCCGAAAAATACCGTATAATGTCTAATTTCACCTAAATAAAACGCCAAAATAGATCTACGAAACCAAAACTGCTCACTCACTCTTTTAATAAAGTTATAGATTATAAATGATATAGATAAACGATGAATGCTAGCAACACTCCTTTTTATATTCTCTTTTATACTCTTCTAATCTCACGGCTTGATACGTGGATTCCACCATGATTTATTGCATTGTTAAAATATTAAATTAGATTGTGGAATCCACATGTCAGACAGTGAGACTGGAGAGCATAAAATAAAAACTGAGCAAAAAGAATGCACTTAACACTTCTCATAGATAAATATAATTAGTTTTTGGGAACTAACACCCATTGTTTAATGAAATAATTAGAAAAATAATAATATTAAAAAATTATCTCATTTGACATAGTAACCTTTTTAAGCAAAACATTTTTTTCACGACCCAAACTCTAGGCCAGTGGCAGAAGAGGAACTTCACAAGTAAAAATTTATAATTTGTTTTAAAAAATTTTAGAAACTATAATTCTTCAAAAAAAAAAGACAGCTAGTTTAAAAATAACAGCTTCTGTAAAAGTTTATAAAAAAATAGTTCAAATGGTAAATTCCCAAAGTTTGTGATCACCACCAAACATAGACTGTAATAATAGTAATAAATCATACATGTGCATCACCATCACCATCACAAGTAGGCATAATAAATAATACAGGTCAAATCCAAAGTATGAGCCTTAAATGTATTACAAATCCAAAATGAGTTACTAAGTAGTAACAGGCTTCCTCTCTTAATCACCCCATTCCGGAGTTGCTCAAGTCACACTGCACAACACCTGAAAGGGAAAAGATAAGAGGGTGAGCATTCACTAAACAGGTTAATCTGTAAACGATACATTTAACGCGTTATTTAAATAGATCGTATTCAAGTCCTATCTAACCTAACACGACTTGCTTAGACATGACTTGCTAATCTGTGTACCATTTAACTCATTAATTGAACTCAATTTAACATGTTAATGTTACATATGTTGTATTTATTTTAACCTAATATTACCCATTAACCTATTAAGTTTAATATATTAGCATATTCATATTTCCAATATAACTTGATATAATTTATTTATTTATTTAAAATTTCCAATATAACCAATCAACCATAATGAATTAAATAAATATAATATACAATTCAAAGTTCAAAATCAAAATAATGCTTTCAAGTTTTATTACATAAAACATAAAGAGAAGTTTAAGACTTGATACACACAATATAATACAAAGACGCAAAAAAAGTAATCGTGTGAAACGGATCAATTTCGGATTTAGCAGGTTAATATACTTATAACCTATTATTTAATTGTATTTAATCGGATTTAACCTATTTTGATCTGTATTTATTTAAGACAAGCCCAAACCTATTAATTTCGTATCGTTTTCGAGTCATTTTATCGTGACCTAAGTTACCGTCCTACTTTTTTTTTATTTTAAAAAAAATGGGGCTTAACTAATGACCATCACTTGCTACAAATTAAAGGAAAATAACACACACACACTCTACCAAGGCTCGAAGTTACCGTCCTACTTTATATAAAGAACGATCCAAAAAAAGCAGCTCCCTTGTCAATTTTGTTTTTTTTTTTTGTTTTGTCCTTATTATCGGGTATATCAACCGCTGTAATTTTTTTTCCCTTTATTATCTTTAACTCATTCCACGCTGCCTTCTTTTTTTTTTTTTCAATCACTTTATGTGATAAATATAAATTAATATTTTAACGGTATGTGCACTATACTTAACTGTGTGAGTATAACACGTCTCCACTCCATTATATAAACTAAACCGAATGATTATTATTATTCTTTTAAAATGAATTCTTGTTATAATTTAGGGCGCGTCTATAGGGGCGTCCCTACGTAGGGCCCTGTCTATACACCGTTT
Organism: Trema orientale; assembly: GCA_002914845.1. Lineage (NCBI taxonomy): Eukaryota > Viridiplantae > Streptophyta > Magnoliopsida > Rosales > Cannabaceae > Trema > Trema orientale. Next base: position 140,403 of record JXTC01000132.1, on the reverse strand, counting down.
GATGGGAATCTGTGTATAAACAGATTCCCCACAGATTTCCATTAAACGGTGTTTAAGGGGGGCCTTACGTAGGGGCGCCCCTACTGTAGCCCCTATACTTTATACCTAAAAAAAACAATTACTATTATTCTTTTGGCATTTTTTTTTTAATTTGTAAATGGTGCGGTCTTTCAATATTTACATTTTTTAGTCCTTTATTTTGTTTTTCATGTATGAAAACAATTCTCAAGAGTTCTTCTTAAAAACATATTTTATCATGTTGATTAAAATAATTAAAATGAAAAAAAATGAATAGAACATGCTTGTTATTCTTCTATTAGTATTTTTGAAAGAAACTTCTACTAACTTGAATTATTTTTTTTTCCCTTTTGCTTCATAAACTTCTACCTACCGTTACTGTCAAAAGTTTTCTTGCTTGTCTACTTATTTACATTTTTATTTTTAGTCTTTCTTATTTTATCTTTTTTTGCTGGGTAGAAAAATACTGCATCGTTTGCTCCGAACTCACAATTCCAATTCTGCTTATGGCTCCCTAATCTGGATTAGGCTTTCCACATCAATGGTTTAATATATAGTCTGTTTTCTTTAATTTTATGATCCCGATTAAAGGATGAAACTTTTTTATTTGATATCCTGGCCTTTGATTAAAAGATGAAATCAAAATAATACTAGAGAATTATTTGCCCCTTACCTATAGATAATAATAATAATAATAATAATTACATAAATAAATTTTTCATTTGCTTGCTTTTGAGGTTTTTGTTCAACTTGTAAACTATCTCAAATAACTCAACTTCATTAAAAACCAAAAAAAAAAAACCTCAACTGAGTTACAAGTCATTTGATGTTATTCCGGCACACAATCTTAGTCTATCTTGAGTTAATTATTAAATTAACACCCAAACTTATAATAGTTAATTTTAGGTTTCTTAATTTTGTGTTTCAAAAAATAGTAAAATCATTTTCTTTTCGAATGGGAAAAAAATAGAATGTCTCTCCTCAAAAAATAAATCAAACTAAAATTGTGAAAACCTTGATTTTAAATTAAAAGTATTCTTGTCTTTTCATAAATTGAAGGGGAAAAAAAAACTAAATTAATAAAAAGTTGGCAAAAAGTTAAATTAAAATTGAAAGAGGGGTCAAAGAGAGAGAATTCTTTGAAGCTGGGGTCAATTTCGTATTTAAAAGGACATAAATAAAGAACAAATGTGAAACTTGGGCCACAAGACAATTTTAAAACGTTATATCACCAGTCCATTAAGGACACATGTCAAAATTCCCCCAAAAATCACCCAAAATCCCTAACACTCTTTCCTTCTCACGTTCTCTCTCTCCCCCTCTCTTCTTCTTTTTCTTCATTTTCGACCTTCTTTCTTCTTCCTCCAAATCGCCGGCCATCGGAGCTGACCCATCGCCTAAGCTCTAGCCATCCACCTCCCCCTTACTGGATGAACCCACGCCAGCCACCACCGCCGGTAATTGTGCTGCCTAGCCGCGGCAAACGGCGCGCGAAGTTGCACCTAAGCCGCGACGTTTCGCGGCGGATTTTTGCCATTCTAGCCACCGTGGCCGCCACCTACCGCCACCAAATCGAAGCCAAAGCTTCCTCCTATGTGGGTTGACCCTCCACCACCACAAATTTATGGCCAAAGAGCTCCGGTGAGCATTTAAAACGTTTTATGTCAATTTCGTCACAGAAAGTGGTATTTGTGCAATTATTTTTGTTCTGTTCATTCATTACTCATAAAACTTTAGAGGATGAAAATGTGGTTTAAGATAGGAGAATGGGTGGTGGATTTGTGGAAAATGTATGAACGGAATGAGAGAAAAACTAATATGAAATTTGTGGTATTTATCCAAATATTTTTGGAAAAGGGTATTTTTGTAACTTTCTTAATCAGTTTCTAATGAAGCCCAAATTTGAACTAGAGGCCTCGAAACTGAAATTGGACTTCGGAATTGGACTAACTAAAATCAAGAGACGAGTTTTGATATAAGATATCAATATGTTTTGAGGTGGCACAGGCCCGGTCTTGGCCTCGATTTGCATGCCACGGACCTGGTCTTGGCCCAGGGCCTAAATTATGTTTAACCTAATATTTTTGGGTACTTTGAATTCAGTGGTGACCTCCGCTTCGCAATTTGAGTCTTCATTTGGAAAGTCATCCCTCAAAGCGAGCTCACGGGATCTCGAAACAGTCTTTCGAGTGACCTGGTGACCAACAGAAAAATTTACGGGCGCCGATAGCTTAGTCTAGCTATCAAGGCGAAGTAGGGGTTCAATTACCAAGTTTTATACTTATTTTGATTTAAAATGTGCATTATGACCTATCACTTGAAATGGTCGATTTTCATGGATTTCAATAATTTGATTGGATATTTGATGAACTTGTGAACTGTTGAGATATATTGGATTGTTCTGGGATTGGTTTGTATGGTTTTTATGCAAGTTTAAAATTTAGTTTTTGGGAAAATACAGCCGTTATAATGCCCGATTTTCTGTAAATCTCGGAATATTACCAAATGAATTTTAAAGCATGATTTCTTGACATACTTGGTGCATGGTTACTACACACTCTATGATATGTTGTACCTACCATAGGATCACGCACTTGAGTTCCATTTTAGTATCATAGTATTTGGATCGCTGGCGAGTTACTGCAGCGCTAGGTGAGAGACCTAAGCCCCTACGCAGAATTTACTGACACGCATCCGAGTTGTGTCAGGATGTTGGGTACCTCTGTTCAAAAGGTATTATAGGACTGTAATGAGAGCTCATACATATACTTGTTTGATTTATGATATGTACAACATGGTGACTTTGGTTTTCGATTTTGAATATATGATTACTCTTGATCTTTATTTGTAAACTTGTTTTATAAATTGATTTTAGAAAAGTACTAACTTTGCAGGTTTGAAATGTTGCATTCATACCAAAAAGATAATTGAATTCCTACTGCTTATGTGAATGCTCACTCCTTCATCTCTCCCCCCTCAGATGGTGTGCAATGTGACTTGGGCAACTCTGGAGCAGAGTGATTAAGAGAGGAAACCTGTTACTAGTTTAGTAGTTGGTAACTACTTAGTAACTCATTTTGGATCTGTAATACATTTAAAGCTCATACTTTGGATTTAGCCTGTATTATCTATTATGCCTACTTATGATGGTGATGGTGATGCACATGTATAATTTAGTACTATTATTACAGTCTATATCTAGTGGTGATCACAAACTATGAGAATTTACCATTTAAACTATTTTTTTTACAAACTTTTATAGAAGCTGTCATTTTTAAACTAGTTGTCGTTTTTCTGTAGAATTACAGTTTCTAAAATTTTCTAAAATAAATTATGAATTTCTACTTGTGAAGTTCCTCTTCTGCCACTGGCCCGGGGTTTAGGTCGTGATAGAAATTTTTGATATCAGAGTAGAGGTTTAATTACTTCGAATGTGACATCATTAGACTAGATTGCGACTTCTTTTTCAAAAGTATTTGCATCACTGTCTTACTAATACTTTGGCATATGAATACAGAACATGCCTCCGAGGAGAAGAATACTGAGGCAAGAGCCTAGGGCTAAAACTCCCCTACAATAGGAGCAAATTCCTGACCCTCTGGTAAACTTGTATGATGCTTTACGAGCATTACCGGATCTAAGGATGGAGCAAAACCCGGAGGCCGGTCAGGCTAGTTTTTTCAAGAACTTCATGAACCTCAATCCGCCATCATTTGATGTGAGACCTGATCCCACCTTGGCTAAAAGATGGCTTAGAGACATCAAAAGGACTGTCACTACTATTGAAATACTAGCAGAGTTCCAAGTAACCTTTGCTACTTATAAGCTAATTGACAGAGCTATTAATTGGTGGGAGACAGTCAAGTTAACTCAAGATGTGACTGATATGACTTGGGATACCTTTGAGGGATTGTTCAGGAGTCATTATGCTAATACTAGTCATAGAGTTGCTATGATTAGAGAGTATGAATGGCTCAAGCAGGGTGACATGATGGTGAATAAGTACTATGTATAGTTTATAGAATTGGCACAATATGCCTATGCACCCGGAACAGATCCTATCCTCTAGATTGTCAAGTTCGTGGAGGCTTTGAGGCTAGCCATCCTGGAGAAGATTGTGACCCAACCTTTTAGCAACCTTGTTGACTTAGTTGTTGCAGCCTAAAAAGCTGAGGCTTTTCTTGATGATCAGTCAATAACAAGGGCTCATGCAAGAAATAAGGGCAATGGGAGAAAAATGAACAAGAGAACCAAGGACAATGGCAAGGGCAGAATTCTCAGAACAGTAGAAGTAGCAACAGTAGTGGCTCTTCAATGAAAGGTCGCTATAGACCTTATGGATGCTTTAATTGTGGATAGCGAGGCCATTAGAAGAAAGCTTGCCCCTACCGCCAACAAAAATCTCTATTATCTCAGGGAGGACCACAGAGAAGTCAGAGTGCCTTAGTTCCTTTTCAGGATAATCAGATGAGACCAGTGCAGTCTCAAACTTAGTCTCAGGTATTCACTTTCACTCCTTATCAGAGCCTTATGGTTCTCAGTACCAGCATCAATATAGGCCACAAGGTTCGGGCTATAACCAGGCTATACTCAGAATTTTCAGACTCCATAAAATTCTGGGAACCAAGGAGGATGTGGATATGCTAGTACCGGTCCAAGAAATAGTAGCAGCCACCCTAGCCAAGGAAGAGGAAACAAAGGAAAAGGCAAAGCTTCTGGTCAAGCTTATGTGGTTGCTAAGGTAGATGAGGCTCATGACCACACTGGCAGAGGTGTTGGTGATGGTATGATTCTCATTTCCTACTCTTGGGCTCATATCTTATTTGATACTGGTGCTTCCCATTCTTTTATCTCCATGTTGTTTGCTCAAATGTTGGGATTGGAATGTTCTGTATTAGATCATGTGCTGACTTTGGGAATAGCCATGGGTGGAGTTACCGATGTTTCTAATATCTTTCATGGTTATCTTGTTATGATTGATGGTAGGAAGCTACTAGTAGATTTGGTTGTATTGCCTTTGCAACAATTTGATGTGATTCTCAGTATGGATTGGCTATCCAAATAGTGAGCAACTGTTGACTGTTTCAGCAAGAGAATGACTCTTTTTCCAAAGGATGGGTATCCTATTGTTTACCAAGCTCACTTAAATCTTTTGAAACCGAAACCTATTCTGAAAGCATGCATAAGTGGAAGGAAGAGACTAGAGTGTTATGGGAATTTATTTGCCATTGATAGTGAGATGGGAACTACCGATCAGTACCCTTGGATATCAGTGATTAGCGAGTTTCCAGATGATTTTCCCCAGGATTTACTGAGGCTACCACCTGATAGAGAAATTGAGTTCTACATTGATTTGACTCTCAGAGCTAAGCCAGTTTCTATTCCAGCCTATCGCATGGCTCCGGCGGAAATGACTGAGTTGAGGAGTCAGCTAGATGATGTTTTATCAAAGGGATTCATTACCTGTTCTATTTGCCAAGAAGGCTGATGGAACGGTTCGACTCTACATAGATTACAGAAGACGAAATCAGCTAACAGTGAAGAACAAGTATCCTTTGCCAAGAATCGATGAACTGTTTGATCAACTGGGTGGATCTAGATTCTTTTCCAAGATTGATCTTAGATCTGGTTATTATCAGTTGAAGATTCGAGAGGAAGACATACCGAAAACTGCATTCAGGACTTGTTACGGTCACGTTGAGTTTCTGGTTATGCTGTTTGGTCTGACTAATGGTCTAACAGTGTTCATGGACCTTATGGATAGAATTTTCAAGCCTTATTTAGATCGGTTTGTAGTTGTCTTCATCGACGACATCTTGATCTATTCTAAGACTCGAGAAGAACATGCTAAGTACTTAAGAATCATAGTTTTAGACCTTAAGAGACCATCAACTTTATGCCAAGAGATCCAAGTGTGACTTCTGGATGACAGAAGTAAAATTCTTGGGGCATGTTATATCTCATGAAGGAATCTCGGTTGACCCTTCCAAGATATAATCTGTTCTAGAATGGGAGAGATCGAAGGGTGTAACTGAGATAAGAAGTTTTCTTAGTCTAGCTAGTTACTACTGCTATTTTGTTGAGAATTTCTCGAAAATCGCAATGCCTTTGACAAAGTTAACGAGAAAGAATGTCAAGTTTGTATGGAATGATAATTGCAAAGTAGCTTTCATGGTATTGAAGATGATATTAACGACTGCACCTGTTCTTACTATTCCTAACAGTAATAAACCCTATGTTGTGTATACTGATGTTTCTGGTTCAGGATTGGGATGTGTCTTAATGCATGGCTTATGCTTCCTGCCAGTTAAAGCCACATGAGAAGAACTATCCCACTCATGACTTGGAGTTAGCAGCTATGATATTTGCTCTTAAGATTTGGAGATGCTATCTGTATAGTGTGAAATTTGAGATTTATTCTGATCATAAGAGTTTGAAGTATCTATTTACTCAATGAGACCTGAACTTGAGACAAAGAAGATGGATTGAGTATATGGAGGATTATGACTTCGAACTTCAATACCATCCTAGAAAGGCCAATGTTGTAGCTGATGTTTTGAGCAGAAAATCTCATAACATGCTTACTTTCTTGATACTAGAAGATTGGAAGAATATGGTTACCATTGGTGACTATAACTTGGAGTATAGCGAAAATGGGAAAACTGCTTGTATCAGCAACATTGTGGCTACACTATCACTTCTCCAGATAGCACAACAAAGTCAGTGGTAAGATCAAGAACTGAGAACGATCTGAAACTAACTTCAGAATGATAAACAGTTAGATAGTTGGAGTATCAATAGAGAAGGGTTTATGCTTTTCAATGGAAGGCTAGCTGTAGCTAATGATCCTTATCTTAGAAAGACTACTTTGATCAAGGCTCACAAGTCTAAGTTCATAGTAAATCCTAGTATCACTAAGATGTACCACGATCCGAAGAGGTAGTACTGGTGGAAAGGCATGAAACGAAATGTAGCTACTTTTATGGCCAAATGTATGACTTGTCAGCATGTCAAGACAGAACACCAGAGGCCAGCTGGACTACTTCAGCCTTTACCTATCCCATAGTGGAAATGAGATAAAATCACCATGGATTTTATCACAGGTTTACCAAAGACTCGAAGAAAGAATGACACTGTTTGGGTGATAGTTGATCGGATGACAAAGACTGCCCACTGATCGGATGACAAAGACCGCCCACTTTATATCGATCAGGATTAACTTTTCACTCGCACAACTGAGTCGTCTTTATGTGGATAATATTGTTCGGTTACATGGGATACTGTCAAGCATAATATCTGACAGAGATCCAAGACTTATATCAAAATTCTGGAGAGCTTTGTAGAGAGCTTTGGGAACAGAATTGAATCTCAGTACAGCTCATCATCCTCAGACAGATAGCCAATCTGAAAGGACTATTCTAGAGGACATACTTCGCTCATGTATACTGGATTTTGGTGGAAGCTGAGATGATCACCTGTCCTTGGTGGAGTTTACTTACAACAACAGCTACCAAACCAATCTTAGTATGGCTCCATATGAGGTACTATATGGGAGACCACGCAAATCATCTTTGTGTTGGTCTGATGCAGAGGAGTGTGTTACTCTTGGGCCAGAGCTAGTATAAAAGGCAACTGAGATGGTTAACGAGTTGTCTCTTGTACTAGCTCTGGCCCAAGAGTTACCAGAAAAGCTATGCAGGCCCCACAAGACGAAAAGTAGAGTTTGATGTTAGTGACAGGGTATTCTTCAAAGTTACGCCAATGTGTGGAGTCACAAGATTCGGAGTTAAAGGGAAGTTAGCTCCAAGATATATTGAACCATTCGAGATTACTAATAGAATTGGGTCTGTTGCTTATCGTCTGGATCTACCACCATAATTAGGTCGAGTACATAATGTATTTCATGTTTCAATACTCAGGAAGTACATACCTGACCCATCTCATGTTATCCAGTACATAGAAGTGGCTATCCAAGAGAATGTAACCTATGAGAAGTAACCAGTTCGAATACTGGGAAGAGAGCTCAAGGTGCTTCATAACAGAGAGATTTCACTTGTCAAGGTTTTTTGGGAACACCATAAGGAAGAAGAAGCAACTTGGGAACTTGAGACCGAGATGTACGAAAAGTATCCTTATTTGTTTAACTTTTAGCTTAAGGTTGTACTTTGATTCATACCTTGTACTCTGAATTTCGGGACAAAATTCCCTTAAGGAGGGGAGGATGTGAAAACTTTGATTTTAAATTAAGGGTATTCTTGTCTTTTAATAAATTGAAGGGAAAAAAAACTAAATTAATAAAAAGTTGGCTGAAAGTTATATTAAAATTAAAAAAGGGGTCAAAGAGAGAGAATTCTTTGAAGTTGGGATTAATTTCGTATTTATAAGGATGTAAATGAAGAAAAAATGTGAAACTTGGGCCACAATACAATTTTAAAAAGTTATATCACCAGCCCATTAAGGACACATGTCAAAATTCTCCCAAAAATTACCTAAAATCCCTAACACTCTCTCTCTCTCACGTTCTCTCTCTCCCCCTCTCTTCTTCTTCTTCTTCTTCATTTTCGACCTTCTTTCTTCTTCCTCTAAATCGCTAGCCAATGGAGCTGACCCATTACCTGAGCTCCGGCCACCCACCTCCCCCTTGCCGGACGAACCCATGCCAGCCACCACCGCCAACGTTTCGCGGTGGTTTTTCGCCATTCCAACCCCTGTGGCCGCCACCCACCACCACCAAATCGAAGCCAAAGCTTCCTTCTACATGGGTTGACCCTCCACCACCACAAATTTTCAGCCAAGGAGCTCCGGTGAGTATTTAAAAGTTTTTATGTCATTTTCGTCACAGAAAGTGGTATTTATGCAATTATTTTTGTTATGTTCATCCATTACTCATGAAACTTTAAAGGATGAGAATGTGGGTTAAGATAGGAGAATGAGTGGTAGATTTGTGGAAAATGGATGAATGGAATGAGAGAAAAACGGATCTGAAATTTGTGGTATTTATCACAATATTTTCATAAAATGGTATTTTTGTAACTTTTCTAATTAGTTTCTAATTAAGCCCAAATTTGAGCTAGAGGCCTCAAACTGAAATTGGACTTTAGAATTGGACTTAATAAGATCAAGAGACGAGTTTTGATATAAAACATCAATAGGTTTTGAGGTGGCACGAAATCTGAGACGCGAGGCTCGGGATTCGCCTCGATTTGCGTACCACGGACCCGGTCTCAGTCCGGGAGCCCAAATTGATCGTGCTATATGTCTAACCCAATGTTTTTGGGTGTTCTGAATTCAGTGGTGACCTCCATTTTGCAATTTGAGGCTTCATTTAGAAAGTCACCCCTCAAAGTGAGCTCACGGGATCTCAAAACGACCTTTCGAGCGACCGGGATGACGAACGGGAAAATCTACGGGTGCTGATAGCTTAGTCTAGCTATCAAAGTGAAGCAGGGGTTCAATTATAAGTTTTATACTTATTTTGATTTAAAATGTGCATTATGACCTATCTCCCTAAATTGTCGATTTTCATAGATTTCAATAATTTGATTGGATATTTAGTGAACTTGTGAACTGTTGAGATATATTGGATTGTTCTAGGATTTGTTTGTATAGTTTTTATGCAGGTTTAAAATTTATTTTTTGGGAAAATACAACCGTTATGGTGCTCGATTTTCTGTAAATCCCAGAATATTACCAAATGAGTTTTAAAGTATGATTTTTTAACGTACTTGGTGCATGATTACTACACACTCTATGATATGTTGTACCTACCATAGGATCATGTACTTGAGTTCCATTTTAGTATCATGGTATTTAGATCGCTGGCGAGTTGCTACAGCGCTAGGTGAGAGACCTAGGCCCCTGCACAGAATTTGCTTACACGCCTCTGAGTAGTGTCAGGATGTTGGGTACCTTTGTTCAAGAAGTATTACAGGAGCGTGATGAGGGGATGAGAGCTCATATATATGCTTGTTTGATTTACGATATGTACAACATGGTGTCTTTGGTTTTGGGTCTTGAATATATGATTACTCTTGATCTTGATTATTTGTAAACTTGTTTTATAAATGGATTTTGGAAAGGTACTAACCTTGCAGGTTTGAAAAGTTGCATTCATATCAAAAAGGTAATTGAATTCCTTTAGCATATTGGGTGTGAGTTTACAAATGATGACATAAATAATAAACATATTGGGTTTGGTTTTAGTAGTTGCTCATTATATACATACCTCGACACAATACGAATGTGACATGACAACACAAATTGTCACCCCTAATATAAGGTATACTAGTTATTGGATACATGCTTTGGTACGTACACCCGTTGTTTAATAAAATAATAAGAAAAATAATAATTTAAAAAAAAACAAGTAATTTTATATAATGACTTTTTTATGCAAAAAATCTTAGTTTTTTTTTCTTTTTTTAGGAGAGGGATTCTTTTTTTCATTCAAAAAGAAAATAATTTGCTATTTTTGAGACACAAAATTATGCAATCTAGAACTAACTATTATAAGTTTGAGTGGTAATTTAATAATAAATCCAAGATAGACTGAGATTGTGTTTCAAAATAACGTCAAATGACTTGTAATTCAGTTGATGATTTACAAGTTGAGCAAAAGCCTCAAAAACAGGCAAATAAAAAATATATTGATGTTATTATTATTATTATTATTATTATTATTATTATTGGAAAAGTACGAAGACTTCTCTAGTAGTATGTTAATTTCATCTTATAGTAAAAAGATATCAAAATACACATCAAAAAAAATTTATCCTTTAATCAAGATCATAAAAATAAAGAAAACAGACCATATATTGAACCATTGATGTGGAGAGTATAATCCAAATTAGGGAACCATAAACAGTGAAATGGATTTTTGAGTTTGGGGCAAACGATTCAGTATTTTTCCACCCGACAAAAAAATAGAAAATAAGTAAGACTAAAAATGAAAATGTAAATAAGTAGATAAGTAAAAGAACTTAAATAGTAAAGGTAAGCAGAAGTTTATGAAGTAAAAGGGGGAAAAAACTGATACTAGTTATTAGAAGTTTTTATCACTAATAATAATAAAAGAATAACAAGCATGGCCAATTCTTTTTTTTTTTCCCTCTTTCATTTTCCATTTTTTTTAATTAACATGATAAAATATGTTTTTAAGAAAGAACTCTTGAGAATTCTTTTTATACATGAAAAAAATAAAAATATTGAAGGAGCACACCATTTACAAATAACAATAATAACAAATCCCCCTTTCCTTAAAAACAATTCCAAAACAATAATAGTAATTTTTTTTTTTTGAGGTATAAATAATAAAGGGGGCTTCTAACATACGGTATATCTATTTGGGTGTATCAATACACCATGTTTTCTGTGTTTTGATTGGCTTAGGAGGTCTATGGCCCACATAACATATGTGGTTGGATTGTCCCAAATAAGACGAACTGTTGCAATTCCGTTATATTTTGGTGATGGACAATAGTTATCTTTAGTTTATGTTTCTGTTAGTTGAGTGGTGTAGGGTTTTCAATCGATTTAAGGTTGTGAATAGAGGTGAAGTCAGTAGTTGTCATAAGGGAGGACAACCCATGTTCTTGGGTGGAACTCGATAGGCGTAAGTAAGGATGGCGTGTCTTCTTGAGTGAAACTCCATCCCAGTAGTGGCAGAAATTTGAGTCGAGTGCTGGATAGTAGTCTTTAAGGAGGACGACTATTTTGTTGGATGAAACTCAATCTCGATAGCGGCAGAAATTTGAGGCGATGGATAGTAGTCTTTAAGGAGGACGACTGTGTTGTTGGGTGAAACTCGATCGTGGTAGGCTCCGTATTTTGAGGTGAGAATTGTATTTGTAGTTCTGATATTTGTTTGGGTGGATTCAGGTTTTTGGTCAATTAATAAATTCATAATAGAATTTTGAGGGCTTTAAATTTGTAGTTATCGAGTATGACTGATTTTGTATTGAAATATATGGTTAAGTGGGGATTGAAGTTGATGTAGCAGTTGGATTAAGCGGTAATTCTTGTACAATTCTTATGAGTTATGAATTGTGATAGATTAGTATAATGAGTTTTCCAATTATTGAGTTAAGTGCGTATGAAGAAAATAGACTTTTCGTGTGAATAACAAGCCTTATGTGGTGGGGAAGAAGGTATATGGTATAAAAATTCTTGTACAATTCTTATGGAATTAGTATGCATAATCAGTGAAATGTTGTTGTATGATTAGGTGAGGATATTCTTAAGTTAGTGTTAAACTTGTTGTGGGGAAGGAAGTATACGGTCTAAAAATTATGTCATGTTGGAACCAAATGGCTTTTATTGCGTTTTGCTAATTGTTATGTGGTATATGAATGATCGAAAAGTGGTGGATTTTTTTCGTATTTTTTTTAGTTCGTATTGTTCGACCAGTGTTGTTTGATCTGTATTTGTATTGTTCTTATGTAATGTAATATGTTAAGTTGAAAATGGCGGAGAATTTTACGAGTTAGATATTGGACCGGCTTGGTACACGCGTTGAAGAAATTGATGTAACTAGAGGTCGAATTCGTTGTATGATGGATATGATTATACAGAGTAGGGAGATTGAACGTAGTAGGGACAAAGATTGGAAGTCATTTATTGATACACTTATTGGGTCGTTAGAGAGTGAACAATACAGTCTTGATGGAAGCCATAGCACAGGGGTTTTGCATGGTTTGTCAATTAGTGGATTAGAGAGCATGACATGCACGGGTAGTGGGATTGAGATTGGTGATATCCTTGTGTATTGTGATGAAGAATGTACTGGGTTAGAAGGTGGCTTAGTTGATGGAGTCCAAATTGTTGGAAATGAGGTATCCGTTGAGGATGACTTGGCGGACAAAGTAGTTAAAAAATTAAATTATATCATTGGAGGGGAAGCTAGTAATAGGAATATTGAATCACGATATGAAGATAATCGAATTAAAGGTGATAATTTCATGGTTAGGAGTGAAAACAAAGGAGATGGATATGGTAATGATTTCATGGTGCGGGAAGACAATAGGCATGGTTATAATGATGATCACAAATCGGATGACAAAACTAAGCTTATGGCGACAGAGATTTGTCGTGATATTGAGATTGTTGAGTTATATGATACTGAAGAAATTGTTTGTGTGAGTGAGAAGATTAGTTCAATGGATTGTGATGGTATTTTTTTGGTAGATAATGATAATGCAGGAAGGAGTATAATGGAGAAAAGAGTTGTCGAGTACAAGAAGCTAACGAGGAGGGAAAAACAGCTGAACCATTTATATGATCCCATTGGAGCCGAATTGGAGGAGGAGATAATGCTGGAAGGTGGAAAAAATTTAGAAAATGATGTGTTAAATGACATTACTGGTGATGAGATATTGAATCTTCTAAATAATGTAAGTGGAAATTAACATATATACCTTAATAGTTAATATTTTTACTTACCTATGTGGTAATGTTGTGATAGTTCTATTTAAACTACATTAACGGATGATTTTTATGGTTTATAAATTGATTTTTAGGAGATTCTTTCTAATGTTCTATGCATGTTATATGCGACTGAAGTTGTTAATAAATCTTATGGTGGTGCTTACCCAATAGCATGTGCGTATCCATGCAAGGGATCAAATTCGGTGAAGAATCATGGATTGGGAGAATATATGTCTGAACTAATTCGTTCTCAGTCAGAAAATTGTATGTTGCCTGATTCTGCCATCAGGAAATACATTTTTAGGACGGAGATGGAGTAGAGGTAAGGTCTATTTCTATTCAATGTGTTTTTAGTATTATTATATTTAATATTCAGGTGGTATTGATGTGGAGCTGTTTGCAGTGAGATTTTATGTACGACTGATAATGTTATAGTTTGACGATCGCACATATGTGTTTGCAGTGAGATTTTATGTACGACTGATAATGTTATAGTTTGACTCTCGATTCTTTGCGTTTGCGGTGAGATTTTGTGTTCGATTGATTGTGGTGTGATTCTGCGATCGCGCATATGTTTTTTAGGACGGAGATGGAGTAGAGGTAAGGTCTATTTCTATTCAATGTGTTTTTAGTATTATTATATTTAATATTCAGGTGGTATTGATGTGGAGCTGTTTGCAGTGAGATTTTATGTACGACTGATAATGTTATAGTTTGACGATCGCACATATTGTCTCTTGGAGGTACTGGCTTAGTTGATAGTCGAGTATGTCTAGTATTAAAATTTAAAGAGTCCTACTTAATGCTTTGCTGGAGCCATATCTTATTTAGCATTTGACATTTTTGAATGTGTTTAGTTATGTGAACAAATTGTTAATGTTGTAGCTGACTTATTGAGAAAATATGAACGTCAGAGAAGACAAAATAGAGCAAAGTATTGGTGGATTCCGACAACTGTGAGTGTAAGTTACAATAGAAGCATACAAGGACATGAAGTGATTAAACATATTTATATGTTGCTATTTATATATTCTCATTGTACTAATAAATTATTTTTATTATTTGTTAGAGGCCTGAACATTTCCGGTTTAATATAGCAAGCGATATAGAGACATAGAAGAAATGGGTTGGTCCGCTAGCAAATTGTGAGAAGGTTAGAACTTTATTTTATTTAATAAAGAAGATGGAGAAAAGTTTATTTGAAATAGATACAATTAAGTTTCTTCAGGTTAGATTAATAATAGATTTGTATTATGTTTAAATTTATAGATATACATCCTGATATTGGCTAAAAGACATTGGTTTTTGGCAATTATTCTTATGAATGAGGAAGTTGTCTATGTGTATGATAATCTGAAGATTGTTTCTGTTGCATTGGGCAATGCAATATTGGACACGGTGGTAAGAATCCATTAATTATGATATTAAATGTAAATAATGAAATTTCAGTATTGTATATCAAATTGCAGCAAGGTTGTTAAGTTATTTACTGGGCGTTTTTGACTACTATATGGTCGCATCTAGCTTAAGGCTTTAGATATGGTGTTAGAGGATGAACTGAAGAAGAAGGTGAAGAATATGGAAAGGTCATTTGATAGTTTTACAGTCATAGAAGCACGTGGTTATCATAGTCAGATTTTGGACAATGGTCATGGTATTGATGTGTAAAGGCCATGCAAGCTGCATACACAAGTGGTGATATATGCGATCATGTAAATAGTTATAGTTGTTTATTGATACTTACTGACCAAAATTGGACAATATGGGGTAAGGAAAGTTAATGTCTGGTGTTTAGTTCTCCATGTACAGGGCACAGTCCATGACGAGGGTGAATGTATTGCATTGCAAATCACTATGTCCCATGACAACATAATAAGCAATTCAATTGTGAATCTAGCTAAGTCCTAGGAACTGGTTGGGTCATTTGCTTGAAGATGATGCTTTTTTGTGGAATTAATGGTAAACTACTAGTATACTTTACAGACTGGGACTGTATTTCATGGGTGAAAGAATTGATTTGTTATGGGGTATGATGGTATTTTGTAACTCATATAAATTTTTATGTTAGTTTGACTGTCATTGAGCTGATGAATTTTATTACAGAATGTTTATTTTTGTGTTTAAAGGATGCTTTATTGTTACTAAAAATGGAGAAGAGTCTGTCAATTATAGTGGATAGAGCAACGGGTTAATTAATATCATGTGTTGGTCATGAGAGTGGCCAAGTTGCAACATTGTTTGTAAATTTAAAAATGGGATACCAATTTTTGTACACAGTTTATGTGGAATTTGCTAAAGAGGAGAAATAAAATTTAGTATGCTTTTGGTTTATTAGGGAGAAGGGAAAAAATTTGAGAATTAAACTTTCACGTGTTTGCAGAGGATGGCTGTATTTGAGTATTTGACTAACAAATAGAATGGTCTTTATTATTTAGAAAAAAAATAACGGTTAAGGTTTAACATTAATGATGCTTGAACGTTGAATTCTTTACTTGGTTGTCATTTTTAATTTATTTAAATTTTATTATTTATTTTAGTTTTTTTTTAATTTTTTTGCATTACTGGCTGGATAAGTAAAGTAATTGGCAATGGGCCAAAAGTAGAGGGACGAAATCGTAACAAATTATATACTGAAGGGACTAAATTTCCCATCACCCCTTTTGGAATGAGATGATAATTTGTACGAGAAGCTTATATTTTCTTGTATTTGGGATTGCCTTAATATAATTCATACGAATAAAATTTAGCAAAGGCGTGAAAGGAGAAAGGAAAATTAAAGTACATGAATAAAATGATCCTTACAGTTGTAACTACTCTGAAATTTAAACAAATAAGTGCACTTATAAGACAATATTAGTGCTCTGATTGAGAATAATATAAAGCGGAATGTAGAGATTGAGAATAATATAAAGCGGAATGTAGAGATGCTTGGCGAAGGTTTATGAGTTGTATGGTGCATATTACATTATTGCAATTGGCCTGTAGCATTGGCATCGTTGGAAAAGAGAATACCAATAACAATATGTGTAGCTGTATCTCTATTATGTGTTTTCAGATATTAAATGACGAAGTAAATATACTTAAATAAAAGACATAGGTGATTAGAACATGTATCTACGAAAACAAAAAAAAAAAAAAAAAAAAAATTGAAAAGACCTCAATCTATGGGATGAGGAGAGTAAGAATAGTCTATGGTTACAGTAGCTAAATAAGAATAAGAAATAGAAAAAATAATAAATAAACGTGAACGCAAATTTCCTTTCTCTTTGATGCAAAATAAATAAATATCAATGAAATTTAAAAAAGTGTTTCCCCATCCATTACGATGAAAAGCAATGGTAGTATCAAAAGTGTATAGCATGCCACATTTTATGATAAAAATCAAATCGTATAGAATTTTCATTTACCAAGATATGACATAATTAAAAAAAAAAAAAAACCATTAAACTGGTGTCAAATTTTTATGATATTTATTTGATAATATTTGTTTATTTTTCTGATTTTAATATTTAAGATTTTTCTTAGTGATGTTTGTTGGGTAAAATCTATTTATTTTTTTGATATTTAAATGTGGAAAGGGTAATTTGGTCTACTTAGTACAAATTCTATTCCACTATGCAATAAATGAAACAAAATAATCTTCATCAAAAAATTGATTAGAAAGTGTAAAGAAAACAAATGAATCAATTTTTTTTTCCATTCTAGTCATATTCTCATTCCAGTCCTATTACTATTAGCATTTCTTTTTCTTAATTTGTTTAGTAACCAAACGCCACTTAAGTTCAAAATTTGTATTTCTATATTTGGTTTTATTGAAATAAATCTCTGGCTTCGCCTAACCATTGAACTTTGTTGAATTAAGAAAGGGCTAGGTGAGTTTAATTCCTGACTAATTATGATTTATGAGATTTTCGAACGCAATTTAAATAATTTTAAAATTGACAATTAACAACGAAATTGTAATAAACTTTATTTATAAATGCATGCAAATGTCTCGCGAGTAAAAAACAAATATTTGGCAATCATTCATTATTTTAATCTATTGCATGTCACAATATGAAAAGTAACCATATATAATCAATATTAATAGATCAGATAAATTAAGAATATATGTAAACATCTACATGTGTGAAAAATTTGTGGAAATTGATGGAGTAAATTTGTTACGGACAGCCAATCGAGGCCCAACAATATTTTGGACTTGAGGGCGAAAAAAAAGGTTAAAAACTTTGAGGCCCATGGGAATAGCGTCTTATTGGATATTCTAATACTTCAGGCTTCTTTGATAAGCTTTGTGAACATAGATACCCTTTCAAAGTGAAAACTGATAAACCCCAACTAAATTACGACATTGGTATGAGAAAATGAAATCAGTAGCCAATGGGAAGGAAGGAATAGCAATTACTGGACGGCATATATAGCTCTGTGAGTGGTGGGACGATCGGGGACCCCAACTAAGTGCAGGTAAGCTTAGATTTCCAGTACCTAAATTATGGTCTTGTATTGTGTAGTTGTGTTATTGTGTAGTTTACTTTGTTTCAGAATATTTGACTCATACTTTATACAACCAGTTGGTATAGCTAGTTACGAAACAGAATTCTATGTAAAACACCCAAAAAACATAACTCCCTCCAAAGTACAGAAACACCACAATAATGTTGCATTATATTTACTAAGCTCAGCATATATCTCATCGACAATAATTTTAGCAAAACTCCCTGTTCGTCCTTATGAACCCAATGAAATTTAAAACTGGGATTCATAATCCTAGTGTAAACTGTCTGCGATATTAACAGGATCTTAACCACAATTCATATTAAATGCATATGTATCCGTTGGCTTCGAAGGATATTGAAGTGTGGAAAATTATCTCGAAAGCCGTACATTTGCATGCGGTTCAGAGCACATTTGAGAGTAAAAATCGGGTAAAACGATGTCATTATTCACAAATTCACTGAAAGAAGATCCGACAATAATATATATATATTTTCTAGAACACAACACTTGAATTATATTTAATTCTGTTTGATCCACTACTTTCACTTGTCCTTGTTTAGGCATAGGGAGTCTATATTATAAAGTGCAACTAGGGAAGGTAATTTATGTGAGAATTAATATATTGTTCTAAAATTCAGTCAAAGGAGTCCAATGATGTAGTACTTGTTACAACCACTGCTTATTCATTATTCTTAAAAAGCATCAACTATGGATTTCAAGACTAACTTGATTGCTGCATAATTTGTAAATACGAATTGTGAATCACATTGTGAGTACTTACACATTGTGATTACTGCAGACAAATTCACGCAATTTACCATTTCCTTCATCCAATACAAGCGACACTCAATTATAACAGACTGCACTTACACATACAAAATATACTAAACTACTAGGACAATTACCTAAAGACTTACACTAACACTAATCTAAATCCTTAGCCGTATTTTTATACATGCAAGCTCTACAATGTGCCACAAAAACAGCCACAACATAATCAAGCACCATACAGAAATAATTCCAGTCGTACAAAATAAATCAGTGCTACAAAGACCCATTCTTAAAATAGAACCACGGGTGCTGGCTACTATGGCAGGATTTATATTTTTGCCCATACAGGGGTTATGTTTCAAACTTGTACTTTTGGTACCTAGAATCGAAACCACCATTGTTGACATTGCAGGATGTGAACTTCTCCTTATAGTACAGCTTCATATCGCGACATAATTTCTCCTTATTCTGATTTTGATCCGATAAAATAATATTCACAGTAGCTCTAGCATGGTCACTTTTCTGAATGATACTGCAGTCAAAATAAAATTAAAAACATTAGTTTATTAAGGACAATTGTAACAATACAGTATTATACTTCCACAATATCAACATGTAACTGTTGAGTATATTAGAATGCCTCAGCAAAGACCAATCACGTTGCTCCAAGAAGTTAATTACATATATTCCACAATCACTACAATTTTTCTATTGAGGAACATCCCTATTTGTCTCTACATGAAATTTTGTGAACGACCATCATGGTGGCTTGTACTTCGCAATATCAGGTGCCAAATACATATCCAAATTGATCAACTGCAAAAACCAAGTATATCGCTTTCATCACCATCATAGCGTACCATATAATATATACGTATAATTATTATCAACCTAAAATTTCAATTCATCAAACTAAACAAACCTCGTTATTTGTAAATATTATGTGAGTTTATGGATATTTGTTGAAACGAATATTATACAACTTTTCGACAACCCAAATAAAAGATTTCATAAAAATCACGCCATGTACTATTTCTCAGCTATCATAGAATCACATTCTCTAATTGTACCCAATGATGCATTTGCGCTAAAATTTGTTGCACACCAACCAGCCATTTCTGTTAAGCCTATTGAACAACATTTTTTATTTCATGTAAATCATATTTAATTCCTTATTCAATTTACCTTTCTTCCAAATATCACATAAAAAAATTGAAAAATATATATAGTACTCACAACTTTATCCACAATGGATCTTCCTGTCAATTCAGCAGATCTAAGAAAGGAGTCCCATATCTGCACAACAGAATCCTCCACAAAAACAACAAGGAGCAGCCAATGTCTAATCACTTTCTAGTGACTCGGAGTAAAAATCTGCAAGAAACACGTTATACGAAACAAACTTTCTTCGTCATTATTACCATAAATAGCATCACGAACTAAAAATTGCTTTCATTCACTACTTACCTTCTTGCAATACTGCTAATTGCCCATATAAAAATCTCTGATTATATTCTTCTCTCCAACCTTTGGTCTCAGCTTGCTCACCCCGACTACTTTATTCTTCTCCAACATAATAATGTTAAACATGTCACCCAGTGTTAGGACAAAATAATCTACCATATATAACCTCTATTAATGTTCTCAAAAATGTACTATCAAACGGGTCGACAAGAACCAATCCTTCCTTTCCTCATGATGTATGTTAGTCTCAAATTCAGTTAAGATCTCCGAAACCACATTGATAACTTGCCAGTTACCATTTTAAAATTCCACCACCATTAAATATTGTACCACACATTAAAAGTAATTAGTCGTAACACTAACTTAAACAAAAATCTGCCAGTCTTACCTTCCCCCATACATTACCTCCCAGTTTTAGACATAGCATCATTCCCTTTTGAATATGGTTGTGTACCATCTCAACAATATATTCACTAAAATCATAAGTATACACAAATGTAACTTTCACAACATAATAAGAATTAGAACAGTTATATAAATCATGTACAGTAACTAGCTTCAACCTATCTCATCAGCAAAGACTCATCAAATATATACTCTAGAACTTCACCATCTCTTGGAGCGTTCAACTTCTTTGTAACCTTGAAAGATCCAACTCTGTACTTCATAACTTGACCATTACAACCAGACATTTTACTATAACTCTCCGACGACTTTGACCTACCCTTTTTTTTCTGCACATTATATAAAAAATTATTTCAAACAAAAATACTTCATTATACATTCATAATACAAAATAATATTCTTCCGAACAATCTCTCTAACTACCTCACATGTTTTGCTGGTCAATGAAATATCAAGAGAAGCATTACGTGTACATCTTCTAATTCTACTTTCTACAAGTCTGGTCCCTGATCTACCAATGTACAAGCAGTTCACTTCCTACAAAACAGAAATAACAAAGTATATATCACAAATACAAAACTACATTTTACTACTTGACAGGTTACTTTATACATAACTATCTTTGAATTTAGACTAAACTAATATTAAAAACACAATTTCAATTACAACTTTATTGTCAACAAAGCTGAATTGTGGAGATCCACCAAACTTAGGAGGCTTCATTGCACTTATAACTTCAACCTATGGGAGTTTTCCCTTCCGCTTAGAGTGCTCTTCAATAATCTCAGACTTCAAAATGCAACTATTAATTCCTGACCCATTTATGAAACTATCAATTTTATCATATGAACAGTTACAGCTGCGAGTATGAAGATCAACGGTCCCCTAGTCAACAACCTAGATTTTAAAATAGACTTCTTCGTCTCCAATAAGACTAAATCCCTATCAATATCGATACCTTTACTATTGTCCAATTTTACATCTCCACTTGATAACTTCTCATTCCCAAACACCCCACCCTCACTGCCAACATGAGATGGAGTCTTAGACCAGAAAAGTAGATCAAATACAACATTCTG
Source organism: Trema orientale (assembly GCA_002914845.1). NCBI lineage: Eukaryota > Viridiplantae > Streptophyta > Magnoliopsida > Rosales > Cannabaceae > Trema > Trema orientale. The sequence continues at coordinate 118,747 of JXTC01000132.1, read as the reverse complement.
AAATCTTCGTCGATCCTCCTCCCTCTGTTTGTTCTCCTCCAGCATCAACTTCAATTGATGCTCCAACCCACTCTTCTGCTCCTTCAGATCGCGATATTCTACATCCATTTGCCGTATCGCATCAACAATATAATTAATGGTTGGATCTCCCATTGCAAATTCCTGCATTGATGATATAATATAGACACAAGAAGTAAATTTTTCATTTGCAAATGCTAATAATACAATAGTACTACGACCTACCCATTACATCTCCTCAATAACACTACAACCTAGCCACAATGACTCTTTAATTACGTAGCCCTGCCTCCATCATGGCCTCATAATACAAAAAATCAAATATGTATATAAACACACTGCATCCCAAAGATAATATATATATCAGCAACCATACGACTTTTCCTTCAAAATTAACAATTGATTAAACTATTACATGAATATATGCAACCCAGCCACAATGACACATGCTACCTCAATCACGACCGAAAATCATATATAAATCCAATATAAATATAAACAAACCTCATCCGAAATAGAGGATATATATCAACAAATATAGGAGTCCACGTTCTAAATTTGAAAATCTTTATTTGATTAATATATACTATTTTCACAACAAATACTTCCGACACTTACCTACAACACTCTTGACCAAAACCACAAACCTATACAACTCCAACTCTTTTCCATTCAAAAAAGCAATTACAAAATGTAAGATTCGAAAACTCACCTTAAATTCTTCCAGAACTTCTTCGCATCACTCCAAATATTTACTCCTACTCTGACATTCTTCGTTTCTTTTTTTTTTTTTTTTTTTCAGGTGAGGCGCAAAGGTGTTGGGCGGTCGAAATGAAGGGTCGGCTACGACTACGGAACCCTTTCTTGAAAGGGGAACTAGCTTTACCATCATGCGATTTGTTAGACGGCATCTATCCACGTCGTTCGTTAGACGGCGTCTCGCACCCTCTACACATCCATTCGATCCCCTGTTTCACTGGATATTAAAGGGGCAATCAAACCAACTCATCTACTCCACTTATTTCTAATCAAATGGATACCACAAAAGGGTGTATTAATACACCCAAATGGGTATACGTACTCTAGAACCCCCCATTATAATAAGAACTCATTTTAAAAGAAAACAATTCGGTTTAGCTTATATAATGGAGGGGAGACGTGTTATACATAAACACATGTAAGTATAGTGCATATATAATTAAAGTGTTAGTTTTACATTTATCACATAAACTGATAAAAAGACAAAGCGTTGAGTTAAAGATAATAAAGCGTTATTCCCAAAAAAAAAAAAGGAAAAAAAATAATAAAGCGGAAAAAAATGACGTTGATATTATACTTGATAATAAGGACAAAACAAAAAACTCAAATTGATGGAGCCGCCGCTTTTTTTGGATCGTTAGTAAGGTATAGAGATATAGCGAGTCTTACCATTATTGGGGGGGTGGGGGGGGGGGAAGGAAAGGACTATACAAAGTCTCAAATTAAAGGAAAGGACTATACAAAGTCTCAAATTAACCGCAGTTTACTGTCGAGAGACAGGTATAAGAAACCCAATAAAATATCTGTGATTAACCGTTAAGACATACACATTGTTTTGATTTTTGCTAATGAATACGATTAATTGATCAGTAGATAACATAATACTAAATAGTATGACACCTATGAGGACTCGCTCTCTTTTTCCTCTTTCATTTTTCCTTTTAGCTATGCCAAATATTAGAAGCTTGGACTAGATCATCCTTCCACTGAGAATTAAGTTCATAAAAGAATCTTCACTAAGCGAAGCTGCTGGCTGCTAATCAATCATCAATGTCCTTGCTACCTCTACTTCCCCCTAAGAGCTGCAATACGTGCAGCAAACTCATCATAATCAGGAGGCAGCTTAGGATGGACATGGCCGGCCGTGCTCAGAATTTCTGGCTCCAACGATGCTGCTCGGGCGGGCGCTCTAGTTGCAACCGCCGGGGACAATGGCTCAGGCGGGAGAGACGATAGTCTGCCCGGTGGCAAGGCCAGCTCTGGCTTTTTGCTCCTGTTAGATTCATAAGGTGATCGCTTGTTACTGAAATGCATCAAAAGCCCATCAATCATCTTCTCTTCTTCATCCCTTGGATCACTATCATTTGCATTTATGGTCCTCAAGCCCGGCCTCGGCTCCTGTTTACTTGAACTTTCATAACCCGGTGGTGGTTTCAAGTTTCTTCGCCTAACTGATCTCGGTTTCGGCTTATCCTCCACAACTTGATTTTCTTGAAGATTACTTTGTACCACTTGATCAACATGACTATTCAGCTTTGTCGGTACATCTAAACCGCTTTGATCAGGCTTTGGTTTGAGATACGGGGGACGAGCTAATCTTTGATAGAAGGGCCTCTTGCTATCTGCGTCGTCCTCTGAAACGCTGCCTGCCGAACTTGAAGAAGTTTTCCTCTCATCTTGGGAAAAATCTGTAAATGTTTCATCTTCGCTACTGCTCTGCACCCTGCCACGGTGAGATTTTCCTTCTGATGCAGTGTGATCACTTAGGTTGCTCATCTTGTTCCCGCTCTCTTCAGTATTTCTTCTGGGAAGTGCATCTTCCTCTCTTTTGTTTGATCTGCGCCTTTCATCGCCATTGTCGGTTAGAGATGCATATTCGGGCTGCTTCTGCAGAAGGGTTGAACATGTTACAAAGAGAGACATTAGTAAGCAGCTTTGATGCAGATACCCTTTTCAGTAAATTTCTTACTTGCCCTTTACCTCAAGCAATAATGCATTATTAATAAATGGAGAAATTTGGTCAACAAAAGGGCTAACATGTAAGCTATCGTTTATATAAATCATAGAAAGCCAATTTTCTTTTTCGTTTTTCTCCCAGTAAAAGCCAACTGATTTTGATTCAAAATGCAGAGAAAGTGACGTACATGCAAATTTACTAGCGCTGGTGGGGGAGTATACAGTTTTTGTTCCAAAGCCTTAGAATCCCATTCAATGGAGAATTCCCTTGCTATATCTTGCAGTAACTGAAGCTTCATCTCTTTGCTAAAAGGCTTTGGCTTCAACCTCTCCATAAACTAAGAAAAAGGAATTAAATTGGGTTAGTTAAAGAAACAAATTATCTTTAAACGAATGCGTCTTCCTCAAGTAGACGTACGAAATTTCAAACTGTGTCAATGCAAAACATTACCTCTTTACTTATGTAAGACTCGAGAGAATTCCCATAGCGCTCAGTGAACAAGTTTCTGAGATCACGTAGTTCTGGCAAATCAGCAAACCTTGCAGCAGCATAAATCAGAGATGATACAGCTTCCTTGCATTCTTCAGGGCATTCCCTAAAAATATTTTTGAACAGAAAAAAATAAAATCAGAAAGAACTCATCAAAAATATGTGTGCGTATTTGTATATTCGTGTATAAATTGCAAGTTTCTGTGACATGTGAACTGGAACATACCTTTGCTTTTGCATGAGAGAAAGATTACTTAAGATGCACCCACAAAAATTCTCCACCAATTCGTAAGAGGCCGTCAAATTTTGCTCAACCAGAAACCCTTCAGCCTGCTTGACCAATTTACCATCAGTCAGAAGAATTGTGGGGAGACTAGCTAGGGTGCCAAAAAGTAACATGCATATATCATCAGCTATGTTGCAATGCCATTTTTATGTATGATGCAACTTAAATGTCCTTTATTAACAGCTACAGGCAAAAGAATGATTTAGAATTAAGAACTAGCGATTGTTAACACATATCCTCTATCGTCCAAAAAAGGGGGGAGACGGATATAAAAACAAGGCCTCTATCGTTCCTATCCCGTAACCTTGAGGAGTATCTGGAGGCAGTTTCAAGGAGAAGACAAGTAGGAAAAAGTCAAAAAGCCCTAGAACAAGATATAAAACAAAACGACGTCGTCACAGGTTGTCAGCACCGAAGACTATGGCTTAGCATCTTCATATATAGGATTGACCATATCAAAATCGACAACCCCAACACCAAGAAAAGCTGAAGAAGACCCTCCATGTGGCTGTGTCTACCACACCATCGTAAACAACAGGGAGAAAATACCGCTTCCATAAAGAAGATGATTTAGTGGTCAAACAGGGAACAGATGGTCCCCCGCAGATAGTCTTGCCTTGGGCAAGAATTAGAAGGCTTAAAGCCATTAAAAATACGGATATAGATATACACATGTATGTATATATGTGTGTATATATATACATATCAGGGAAAAAACAAATAAATGTAACAATAAGACAGTTTTTTTGCTCTAGAACAAACACAAAAGTTTCTATCACAAAGCCCAAACAACGAATGAAAAAAAAAAAAAAAGGCAAAACAATAATAGCAATCCATCAATTCATGGTTATCCATAAAGAAAGTACGAAAATTATGAAGCATGCCATGAACGGGGCCTATTTTTCGGCACAAGAGAAATAACGTAAAACAGAGATTAACCGAGAAAAGTAGCTTACTAATATACCGTAATGAGAGAAAAAATAATGAGATCAGGCTTATTACCCTGCTATATGAGTTGGAATCAAGGCCATTCCTAAGAAGATCGGCAATATCATTCTTTAAGAACTTCTGGACTGCGTTTCTCTTCTTCTTTATGGCCTCCAGACGTGTCTTAGTGAGCTTCACATTCGTTTTGCTACGACATTGAAAAAGACCCAGAAATTGAAAATCAATAAATATGCAGGAAAAAAAAAACAAATATTAAAAAAAATAGATAAATATGTAAAAAAAAAAAAAAAAAAATAGAGATACGGGTTCGGGCCAAATCACCATTTGGAGTAAAACTTCGGCTTCAATAACCCGTCAAGCATTTTGATCTTGAAGATGGTGAAGATGGCTTCTTTTCGAACAATGGTACAGAAGAGGAAACAAAGATTATGGTTTAAATAAATTTGTTGAAACTATAAGAACAACGAAAAGAATGACTGTGAACGAAAACACGAACTGGGTCACGCCAAGAATCGGCATTCAAGAAAACCCAGAAGGAAAGAAAATTGCTTCTGCTTCAGAAAGAGGGAGAGAACCCAGAACTTGGAAAATTGGGTTATGGGTGAAGCTCAAGTACTAGTTTCGAATAGGGAAAGAATAGAAGCTTAGGAAAACCTTATGGAAGAAGATAAGAATGGGTTATTGGATTTAGAGAGAGAAAACCCAGAAAAATTGCAGAGAAAAAAAAGAGAGAGACGAATGGGGTTATAGCCAAAATGGTTGAAGAAGCAAAACACAGAGAGAGATTCTCCGAATCGGTAGTAATGGCACAAGGAGGAAGCTAAAGAGTCAAATTAAGAAAGAAAAGACACAAATTCATTATATTCGTAAAAATTTGATGTGTCTTTTTAAAGAGAGAAAAATACAACTTGGCAGAGAAGGAGCTGATATAGAAAGTTCATATAGAATGACAGCTGGACCTTACAGAGAGAGTCCGACGTGGCAGTATTTTCTCTCTCTAACTTCAAGTCCCGCTAAATTTATTTAGCGCGCGGGTCTTTACAGAAAGGTCACTAACATAAATATATAAATTACCTTAGTTGCCACTAACGCTGCATAGACAATAGACACGGATCTATAATTAGAAAAGGGTATTTTGGGGAAGATAAATATATGCTGAAAGTGAAAACCTAAACAGCAAGTTTATCAGTTAAAAAATAAAAAATAAAAGATGAATAAGGACCAAGAGAAAACCAACCGTCAAGAAGTCCCTAGAATTTCATTTCATTGAAATTTGAACAGATCTCTATTAATTACTGTTCTAGCATTTAATTTAGAAAACTTAAAATGTTCTCTTTTTTTTTTTGGAAAAAAAATATATAGAAAAGTTAAATGTTGAGTGGACAGATTAGGATTAAAATTTGACAGTTAAGTAATTCAATCTAAATTAGCTGTTTTAAGTGGCATTTTTGGTAACTAAAAAAACAGATTAATAAAAAAAGGAAATTGACAATGAGAAATTGATTTGTCAATAATATTATTAAGACTCGATCTGTCACTACACGAGAGACAGACAGGCAACCTATCCATTCGATTAAGTCGATAAAGATTTTTTTTTTTTTCTTTTTAATTCAAGAGATTTGTATTTTTTTATTATATATATTTTTTTAAAAATGTTAAAAAAGTGAGGCAGCCCGCTAATAGTTGTCCCTAACTTTACGGCCTGCCTGTCTGAGGGACTGGAGGCTGGAACTTTTTGCAATGTGACAATAATATCCCTACATCAAAAAGTACCCAACTTGAGGCCAAATGGATTATTCCAACCATTACAATGATTAGAAGTTAAACTATCATGTTTTAAGTATCAAAAAGTAGTTTCAATCACTAGTTGGGATTAGACAACCTCACTTGTGAACTTCTTTTTTTCTTTTGTTTTTCTTTTTGGTTTTAGTCTCCAAGTCCAAGTAAACTTTGTCAAGGAAGGGCCACAATCCTAAGGGATGGTGAATCTTTTCACTAATTTTATATAGGTTTTAAAATGCCATGTTCAATATAAAATGAAACTAAAATTAGGAGTAAATTTGAGTCACATGAAAAGTCAAACAGATCATAATATAAATGACAGAAATAATACAATTTCGCGTTTACGTCTTGAATGAAATGTTATAATCAAAATAAATTAAATCCTTTTATTAATGAAGAAATTCCCCTTTCAACACTTAAATTTAAAAAAGTATAATACCACAAATATCACATATGACATATAATTTATTATTTTCCGTTAGTAATTAAAATTAATTATAGATCTAATTGTATTCGTTAATTCAATATTAACTATCACATCAAGTCATACTAAAAAAAAATGATTCCTAACATTATTTTTCTAATAAGAATCTGTTCATTTTATTTTAACATTTAGTTTTTAAAAATGCTAAACATGCTCTTTTTTTACACAACTCAAATCCATGACGTTGGCCATTCTTTTAAAGCTCCTTTGTAATAACCAATTAGCAATTAAATACCGATACACAAATACAATATTGAATATCCTATACAACGAGGATAAATTATGTGCTGATGCTGCTAAACGGAAATTGCCAAGAGGCAAGATATATATTCCCGGGGGCATGGCTAGCGTAAGTTTGACGCAGGAAAAAAAAGTGGTCATCCACTGAAAATCCACGTGTCAGCGCCGCGTTGCGTATCATGATATCAACGGTGGAAAAGCTTGCTTACTAATAGACAGCTGTGAGCAACAAATGCAATGTTCCTCCAAATATATCTTTGTTTTATTTATTTATTGTTATTTTGCTAAAAGCCGAGTATATTTTAGCATATTCTATAATTAATTTCTAAATTCTCTTGCATATTTTTCTAATAAGGTAATTACAGTCTTGTTATATACAGATTTGTAGGGATTTGGCTTGTGCCGAATCCAATAAGGTCTTCCTTGGCTGTTAAGAAGTTACCTCTATTGTTTTTCTTTTCCCCCAAGCTATTTTGATTTCCCTTTAGAATATTCTTTTTCTGTATTATTTTTCTCCTAAAAGGACTTGCTGAAAAAAAGGACTTTTACTTTAGTGTCTATGTTCCATGTTTTTGGTTGGAGTTACCTTATTGTGTTTTTTTTTTTTTTTTTTTTAATGTTTTTTTTTAANAAAAAAAAAAAAAAAAAAAATAGAGATACGGGTTCGGGCCAAATCACCATTTGGAGTAAAACTTCGGCTTCAATAACCCGTCAAGCATTTTGATCTTGAAGATGGTGAAGATGGCTTCTTTTCGAACAATGGTACAGAAGAGGAAACAAAGATTATGGTTTAAATAAATTTGTTGAAACTATAAGAACAACGAAAAGAATGACTGTGAACGAAAACACGAACTGGGTCACGCCAAGAATCGGCATTCAAGAAAACCCAGAAGGAAAGAAAATTGCTTCTGCTTCAGAAAGAGGGAGAGAACCCAGAACTTGGAAAATTGGGTTATGGGTGAAGCTCAAGTACTAGTTTCGAATAGGGAAAGAATAGAAGCTTAGGAAAACCTTATGGAAGAAGATAAGAATGGGTTATTGGATTTAGAGAGAGAAAACCCAGAAAAATTGCAGAGAAAAAAAAGAGAGAGACGAATGGGGTTATAGCCAAAATGGTTGAAGAAGCAAAACACAGAGAGAGATTCTCCGAATCGGTAGTAATGGCACAAGGAGGAAGCTAAAGAGTCAAATTAAGAAAGAAAAGACACAAATTCATTATATTCGTAAAAATTTGATGTGTCTTTTTAAAGAGAGAAAAATACAACTTGGCAGAGAAGGAGCTGATATAGAAAGTTCATATAGAATGACAGCTGGACCTTACAGAGAGAGTCCGACGTGGCAGTATTTTCTCTCTCTAACTTCAAGTCCCGCTAAATTTATTTAGCGCGCGGGTCTTTACAGAAAGGTCACTAACATAAATATATAAATTACCTTAGTTGCCACTAACGCTGCATAGACAATAGACACGGATCTATAATTAGAAAAGGGTATTTTGGGGAAGATAAATATATGCTGAAAGTGAAAACCTAAACAGCAAGTTTATCAGTTAAAAAATAAAAAATAAAAGATGAATAAGGACCAAGAGAAAACCAACCGTCAAGAAGTCCCTAGAATTTCATTTCATTGAAATTTGAACAGATCTCTATTAATTACTGTTCTAGCATTTAATTTAGAAAACTTAAAATGTTCTCTTTTTTTTTTTGGAAAAAAAATATATAGAAAAGTTAAATGTTGAGTGGACAGATTAGGATTAAAATTTGACAGTTAAGTAATTCAATCTAAATTAGCTGTTTTAAGTGGCATTTTTGGTAACTAAAAAAACAGATTAATAAAAAAAGGAAATTGACAATGAGAAATTGATTTGTCAATAATATTATTAAGACTCGATCTGTCACTACACGAGAGACAGACAGGCAACCTATCCATTCGATTAAGTCGATAAAGATTTTTTTTTTTTTCTTTTTAATTCAAGAGATTTGTATTTTTTTATTATATATATTTTTTTAAAAATGTTAAAAAAGTGAGGCAGCCCGCTAATAGTTGTCCCTAACTTTACGGCCTGCCTGTCTGAGGGACTGGAGGCTGGAACTTTTTGCAATGTGACAATAATATCCCTACATCAAAAAGTACCCAACTTGAGGCCAAATGGATTATTCCAACCATTACAATGATTAGAAGTTAAACTATCATGTTTTAAGTATCAAAAAGTAGTTTCAATCACTAGTTGGGATTAGACAACCTCACTTGTGAACTTCTTTTTTTCTTTTGTTTTTCTTTTTGGTTTTAGTCTCCAAGTCCAAGTAAACTTTGTCAAGGAAGGGCCACAATCCTAAGGGATGGTGAATCTTTTCACTAATTTTATATAGGTTTTAAAATGCCATGTTCAATATAAAATGAAACTAAAATTAGGAGTAAATTTGAGTCACATGAAAAGTCAAACAGATCATAATATAAATGACAGAAATAATACAATTTCGCGTTTACGTCTTGAATGAAATGTTATAATCAAAATAAATTAAATCCTTTTATTAATGAAGAAATTCCCCTTTCAACACTTAAATTTAAAAAAGTATAATACCACAAATATCACATATGACATATAATTTATTATTTTCCGTTAGTAATTAAAATTAATTATAGATCTAATTGTATTCGTTAATTCAATATTAACTATCACATCAAGTCATACTAAAAAAAAATGATTCCTAACATTATTTTTCTAATAAGAATCTGTTCATTTTATTTTAACATTTAGTTTTTAAAAATGCTAAACATGCTCTTTTTTTACACAACTCAAATCCATGACGTTGGCCATTCTTTTAAAGCTCCTTTGTAATAACCAATTAGCAATTAAATACCGATACACAAATACAATATTGAATATCCTATACAACGAGGATAAATTATGTGCTGATGCTGCTAAACGGAAATTGCCAAGAGGCAAGATATATATTCCCGGGGGCATGGCTAGCGTAAGTTTGACGCAGGAAAAAAAAGTGGTCATCCACTGAAAATCCACGTGTCAGCGCCGCGTTGCGTATCATGATATCAACGGTGGAAAAGCTTGCTTACTAATAGACAGCTGTGAGCAACAAATGCAATGTTCCTCCAAATATATCTTTGTTTTATTTATTTATTGTTATTTTGCTAAAAGCCGAGTATATTTTAGCATATTCTATAATTAATTTCTAAATTCTCTTGCATATTTTTCTAATAAGGTAATTACAGTCTTGTTATATACAGATTTGTAGGGATTTGGCTTGTGCCGAATCCAATAAGGTCTTCCTTGGCTGTTAAGAAGTTACCTCTATTGTTTTTCTTTTCCCCCAAGCTATTTTGATTTCCCTTTAGAATATTCTTTTTCTGTATTATTTTTCTCCTAAAAGGACTTGCTGAAAAAAAGGACTTTTACTTTAGTGTCTATGTTCCATGTTTTTGGTTGGAGTTACCTTATTGTGTTTTTTTTTTTTTTTTTTTTTTGGGCTAGGAAGTACTTGATTGTATTACTTTTGCTTTCTAAGGATAGAAAGCCAAAGCTTCTTGTTCCATAAGGCTTGGATTGTGAATTGTGAATTGTGATTGTGAGGGGTAAAGTAAAGAAAAAGTGTAAGAACTTTATAGGATTTAAGGCATGATTTGAGCCTGCAATGTTTGTTGGGTCTGGGACAAAATAATGTATGTCACGAGCATCATGAAAAAGGGGCTAACCAATTTTGTTGCACAATTTTAGGTGTGCAAAAGGTGAACAATAAATAGTAAGAATGATAACCATCCATCAATATGGACATTTAATGTTATATTGATATGATATGGACATGTAATGATGTGATATTCTTTTTTGAAATCATACGTAGTGATAGCAGAGCAAACACGACTAAATACAGAGAGATGGATAGAATGAGGATTGGATTTGGGTCTGTATGCAGAGAGATGTCGCATATTCACTTCGTCAGGTCAAATAATATACGTGTACATATATATGTTCAGATAAACATAGTCGGAGGAAAATAAAAAAGAACATTTTGCACTAGAAAATCTAAAAGCATATTCTGAAAAAAGAACATTTTGTACTAGAAAATGTAAAAGCATATTCTAATGTACTAATGGTTAACAACATCAGCGCACAACATAGAAAATAATGTTTTTCCCGTCAAAAAAAAAAAATTGATGCACATATGGCAAATTATGTCCAATTTCAGTGTTTTTCCAGCGAAGCGCCGTATCATGGTACATGCCATACCCTCACGGCCTCACCTACTAAGTACTAATATTCTTTTTTTTTTTTTTTTGATAATAAGTACTAATATTCTCTGTCATAAGTTCATAACTGATAAACATATATATGATTTGGACTTTTCTAGGATTATTTTTCCAAATCAGATTAAATATTATTTATATTTTGTATGTTTAATAGTTTTGCCCATATTAGTTTGAGAGAAATTTAGGATTGCGACGACCTATTATTATATGACTAGGTTTTGGAAGTTTTTCTTTTTTTTTAAAAAATTAAAAATAGATTATGAATAATTGTGTTGCCTCGTCAGTCGTCACCTCTAAAATGAATGACACTCTATATAAAATAAAAAAGGTCCAATGATTTTGATTAAAAGCAGAACATGTTATCGGCAAGGGTCAAAAGCCTAACTGAAAATATGATTACTCATTATTTTCTTATTAAGGAAAAGAAAATAAATTAAATACTATGGCTATGATCAGTAGTCCTACCGGATCAATAGTAATAATATGATAAATTATTTAAAATAACGAAATATTTATAGAACAAATGAAGGCCGTTAAGCTATCAGTTTCGAAAGATAAGATAGTTATATAATCAAAGAACATGGGGATATTAATGCTAGACATAGTAGATGCTCTTTATTGTAATGGAGAAACTAAGTCGAAGGGTTCAAAGGGAATTTTATTTTTTATTTGAAGTCATAGTGTAAAGTATAAACTATATTTTACAATAGTACATGAAATAACTCCTCAAGGCACATTCGAACGTGGAATAATGACCAATTACAGAAAAGTTGAAATGGCTCTGACTAGTCGTTGTGTAGTATGTACTCAAGTCCACTCGAGTAATATATAGAACAAATTAATGTTTTATTTTTTCCATTTTCTTAAAAAAATAAAAAAAAAAAAAGAAAAACAAAACACTTGTCATCAGAATGGGCCTACTATATTTTCGAAAAATACACTATTAATTGCAATTTTACCATTAGTCACAGTTTATCATAATCTATTTTTAGTATATGAATTTGGCTACATTTAAGACTATGAATTTGGCTATGACTGAATGTACATTTAATCATACTGAATTATATTTTTTGGAACTAAAATTTTAGCTACGAATTTTTTATTCAGTCATAAATTGTGTATTTATTTAAATTAAACTTTATTTTAATCACTTAGTCTACCAAAAGTTCCAATTCTTTTATTTCAAAAAAAAAAAAAAAACTATTTTGATTACATCTTAGTCAATTTCTTAAGGATGTAGTCTATTGTATAATATATTTTGCTTTTTTTTTTTTTTACCTAACGTCGTAGTTAATCATGAATTTGTGATGAAAGTTCACATGATTTACTTATGTTTGTTTAAAGAGTGAAGAATTAGCTTAAATTTAGTTAAAGAAATCTCTTCCTAATGGATCGGTGTTGTCTTTATATTGACTTAGCAAAAATTGCACATCTAAATGCCGATGTCCATCATATCAGAATTTTCCAGTCAAGTTAACTAATGTATAAACATTGAGAAAACAAAGTATACTTGAATTAGAAAAAGAAAGAAGATAGAATACAGGTCCTGGCCACTAGCTTTCTTTTTTTGCTTTTGATGAGTAAAAAAATAAAGAATGAGGAACGACGATTAGAGTGGCATCTCTTCATATGCGTTATCAAAAGAGTTTCTAATCTCGTTAATAGGAATATTTGTTAATCACTCTTTATTGAGTCTTACCTATCAGATAATAGAAGGCATGATGAATGTTGTTTTCAATATGGATTACATGGGTTATAGTCTCTGGCGCACTAGTTTAGGTACAGGTTAGAAATAAGCTTTCATATTTAAGAGTCTCAAGGGGTCATCCAACACCAAAATCACGATCACGACTTTCTATTAACCAATTCTAGCACACGAATCGTTACCATGAGCTTTCACTAACCAATTATTACTACTAAGCCACCCCAATAAGTGGTGCGGGGCCACTAGCTATTTTAACAGTGAGCTCTTATGAAATTAATTAAAGAAAAAGCCGAAGGTAATGAAAAGTAAACGATGGGCCCCAAGTGTTTTGTTTTTTTTTTTTGGGGAAATTACACAATATACGGTGTTTGAGAAAAACAAATTTGAAAAATACGGTGGTTTTGTATTTTTTAAGGGGCGGTACGGTTTTTATTAGAAAAATACTATTTTTAAAAAATTATTTAAAAAAATGCTATTTTTTAAAATAGTAACTGGTTTTTAGTAACTAGTTTCTGGAAACTGGTAACTAGTAACCAAAGATATTTATAACTGGTATATAACTAGTAACTAGTAACTAGTAACCAGTTTACAGAAATTGTAACTAGTAACTATTTTAAAAATAGTATTTTTTTAAATATTTTTTAAAAAGTGATATTTTCCTAATAAAAACCGTACGAAAATTAGAAAAAAGTGTGACTTCCGTATATTTGTAATTTTTTTCAGTTTTTGTAGGTATAAGTGTTAGAAAACCTTTTTTTTTTTGGGTACCAAATGAGCAGTTTATTTATATTATTTCCTCTATTTTGCTTACTCATTAAGATTCAGGTTTTTCTAGCTAGAACTAAATTAAGGGAAAATGACATGTTGTACTATTTTTAGAAAAATAATGCCTAAAATACAACCCGGCCCAATACACTTCTTTTTGTACGATATTTTTCTGAAAATAGGCCACTTTTTAAATTATAAGTTATGCGGTGGTATTTCCGTAAATAAAATCATCTTTTGTAAAAAAACATTTATAATAAAAAATGTTCAAAACTATCTAAGAATATTGTTGGCTCTATCGATTAGCATAGTCCTTTTTGTCTTTCCTATCATAGGATCAATTCCCAACTCTACAACTTTTGTTCTTTTTCTTTTTCCTTTTTCCTAAATCTTTTTTCTTTTTCCTGAACCTTTTTTTTTTTCTTGTTCTCTTATGTTTCTTTGTTATCTTCTTTTATTCTTTATTTTTTTTTTTCATTTTCTCTTTTTAATTTTTCTTTTCACATCGAACTTTATTACTTTTTCCTTTTAGCTTTTGTTTTTTTTATTTATTTTAAGTCTTTTTTCCTTTATTTATTCCTTTTTTCGTATTTTCTTTTTTGAATTCATTTTCCAAAACTCATTTTCTTTTTTTTTAAAAAAAAAAACTAATATTAGAAGCTAGAAACTATTTTTACTATTGGTTTCTAATTATTGGTTGTGGTCATTAGAATCCAATAGTTAATCAAGAAATAGAAATAGAAATCAGAAACTAAATTAGTTTGAACTAGAAACTAAGTTGATTATTGCAATTCTTGAAATCAAAATCTAAATTAGTATTAAATAGTTTTATGTTGCTTTTACTTCAAAAACATAATTACTTAATTTGAGAACTTGATCATGTTCTACAACGTCCTTGTTCAATGTCTCACTCAATTCTTGCTAAAGAATATTTTACAAAAAAGAAACCACAATAATTTCTAGGAAACTTTCATTATTTTCCTGTGATTTGAAAAAGAAACCACAATAGTATATGTGAAACTTTCATGGTTTCATGTAATTTACTTAGCTACAGAGCATTCTGCAAAATAAAAACCATCATGGTTTTCAAGAAAATTTATTGGTTTCCTGTGATTTACTTAGCTACAGAGTATTATGCTAAAGAAAACGACAATGATTTCCATGGTTTCTTGTGATTTACTTAGGTGCATTACATTTTTCAAAAAAGAAACCATAATAGTTTCAAGTGGTTTATTGAAAACCTTTATGGTTTCCTTTGATTTACTTAGCTACAAGACTTTTTGTAAAAAGGAAACCACAATGGTTTCTAAGAAATATTCGTGGTTTCCTGTGATTTACTTACGTACAGAACATTTCGCAAAAGGAAACCTTTGTGATTTCCTGTAAGGACATTCCGCTAATAGGAAACCAAATTAGTTTCCAAGAAACTTTCGTGGTTTCCTGTGATTTACTTACATACAGGGCATTCCGTTAGAAGGAAACCAATCGGTTTCCAGGAAACCAATCGGTTTCCAGGTTACCTTTGTGATTTAGTATTCCACTAAAAAGAAACCAAACTGGTTTCTAGGAACCATTTGTGGTTCATTCTAATTTACTTATGTACATGGCATTCTGCTAAAAAGAAACCTTTATGGTTTCCTGTGATTTACTTAAGTACAGTGCATTCTACTGAAAGGAAACTGAATTGATTTTCAAGAAACATTTGTGGTTTCCTATAATTTACTTACGTATAGGGTATTCCGCTAAAAAGAAACCGAACTGGTAAACCTTTGTGGTTTCCTGTGATTTACTTATCTATAGGACATATTGCTAAAAAGAAACCAAACTGGTTTCCAAGAAACCTTTGTGGTTTCTTTCGACTTACTTACCTACAGAGTATTCTGTTAAAAAGAAACCAAACTAGTTTCCTAGAAATCTTTGTGGTTTCATGTTACTTACTTACATAAGAATAGGGGGAAAAAAAAGTTAGTGCTTGTTAAAAAAAAAAAAGAATAAAGTGAAAGAGAAAAATAATTAAAAAATAGGAAAAGAAAAAATAATTTGAAAAAAAAAGAAAAATAAAATTGAGAAAAAAGAGGAAATTATTATTAATGACTAAGTTGAATAGTTTTATTAGCGAAAATTAGTAACTAATTTGGTTTCTACATGTAAATAACTTTAAAAAGAAAAAAAATAATGAAAAAACACTAGAAAAAACTAATGACCAATTTGATTAATTTTATTAGTAGAAACTAGTTACTAAATTGGTAATTATTTGTAACTAATATTAAAAAGGAACAAAATTTAAAACAAAGAGAAAAAAAATTAAAATAATGAAAAAAACTAAAAATGTCAGTATTGGGGCTCGAGCCCCATCAACCAATGTTAGTGGCTTAGTCATTTGTGGCCCAACCACTAGGCCATAAAGCTGCCACGTTTATTCTGGCCCATTTAATATTAAAAGACTGTTTTTGAAAAAGATAGTAAAAATTATGAAAATGCCACCGCGTTTTTTAGCTGAAGTATTTAGAAAAATGCCAACAAAGGTCGTACGGAATTTTAATTATTTTTTAGAGATCGTATTTTTAGTATTATTTTTAAAAAGATAAGTATAAGTGTCCAAAACCCTTAAATTAATAGCTTGGAAGTGAAGCTGTTGGGTTCTCTGATCTCACGATTCTAGTTCACAATCACATTTATACAACATGGGTCAATTTTTGTCTACCAAATCAAATTTGGTGTACTAGTACTACTAAGTAATTAATGTGCTAACTCCATTATATATAACAAATATAATTGTGAAAGTTAATATATGTGAGACTAGTCAAATAATAAAACTCATATCTAGTGGAACAACACTCTATGACGATTTGATGAAAGTCGTTTTCTTCATTTATGCAAAATTAGGGAGAATCCATTTGTCCAAAATAACTTTTGTTAGGCAATTCACGAGTCATTACTACAATAGCACAACGTAAGGCATACAAATTAAGTGTCTTTACCATTCAGCAACAGAAAAAAAATAAAATAAAAAATAATTATAAACACACAACAACAACAACAATATGAAAACCCTAGCCACTTTTATTCAACACACAACAACAACAATATGAAAACCCTAGCCACTTTTATTCTCTTGAGCCTCTTGAGACTTTCTTTTTTGTTTCTACCTATCTATATTTTTACCTATAGTTAACCTCTAATCGGAAAGATCTAATTCTTTTTGGTTTATGTCTATTTCTATTTTAATAATTCTTCTCTACGTGTGAAGGCATATAAAACCATAAATCATCTTTTTTTTTTCTTTTTTAACTTGATTATAAATTTGTGTGAGATTTATTGGTATTTGTTATTTTATCTTATTTTGTGTGGTTTTCTTTTAGACCTAAAACTTACAATACCTCTTAAGCATCAAAAAATTATAAAAAATAGTGTAAGCATTAAATACAAATAATGATATAGACTTAAAAATTACCCATTATAGCAAGTTTAACAAGTTATTATTTAGTATTAATTGCAAAGATTCTTTTTTTTCCCTTTGAAATTAGTATCTGTGATATGAAAGTTCAAATTCGGTAATGATATGAAAATAGTTTTACTTTTGTTTTATTTTAATTCCCATTTTTTTAGGGGTTGAATTTTGAAAACCTTTATTTGACTTTTCAAAAAAAAAAATCTGAATTTTGAAATTGTGTTCTGTTTGACTATTTTAAAGAAAAATCTAGATAATATACTCTAAGAATGTATTAATTCAGATCTAAAGAAAGTACGAAGTTTTAAGGTCTCATATGTAATTTAGAAAATAATAAAAAAAATGCACAGAGTTTCTCCTCGCTAGCCATCTCTCTCTCTCTCTCTCTGGTTATTCCCTTTATACTCTTGCCGTTAATAATGATCAATTGTTATTTTCACATAATAATTATCCTTTTAAAGCTTTATCCTCCGTTTGTGTCTACTGAAAAATGTATTATCTTTCCTTAAAAAAATAAAATTGTATTTTTTAAAAATCTTTTAAAGCTTTTTTATACTCTAAATATTATTTTAACGATTGGTCTTTGATTATTAACACTATCAGAATCTTCTAAAAAGGGAAAAAGCAAAGCTTAACACAGAAAAATAAAATAAAACAAAAAAACCTAGACTAACTAAAAAGTTAAAACCCATCCAATAAGGTCAATATCTTTCCCCAAATTCTCTGTGCGTACTGCATTCCCTTCTTTTTTCTTGATTATTTGGCTAAGTATTTACTTGTCTAAGCTTTATAATTTTTTTGTCCGAGTATATGTGACTATGAGGGAGAGAAAATCAATTTGAAAAAAGTTTTGCAGTTAGAGACCTATATGTTATGAAATATATGTTTTATTTGTCCAAAACCTATTTTCTTTTCAAGTTAATCCCAATCTTTTATTTAATTTTTTACAAAACTATATAGTTGTTACTATTCTAGGTATATACCATTCGTTTGGGTTGAGAAAACTATTATTATATATGTTTTACTTATGTGTGCACGTGTCTGGACTTGCGTTCCTTGCCAGTGGCAAGGCTAGGTGTGGTCGGATCGACCCAAATTGTGGTGAAATCAGGCGTTTGCTCGTGAGCTTTCATTCTCTCACCCACGTTGCTCAATGGTGGTGAGAACTCCGAACGTGGCATCATCTTTTGGAGAGGAGAGTTCGGACTAGGTGCGGTGGCGACGAGGTAGGTAGTGGTGGTGTGCTGCTAGGGGACCTATAGATGAGAGAGATGAGGGAGGGGTGTGTGGGCTGTGTCATGACGCTTCTAGGGACTTAAGGATTTCAAATCCTTTTTTTCAGCAAATTACTAAAACACCACAAAAAATGGTTTTTTTTTTTTTTTTTTCACCTAAATACATATGAAGTCAACCACAACTGACTTCATTTTGATTAATGATAGCCGACTTTCAAGAATAATATTCAAAGCCTGTTATCAAATAATGACTTTAAATGCAAAACATAACTGGTTCGGTGAATAATTAGCATTAAAAGTCTAACAATTTCAAATAGCTTTCCGGAACTCCGGCATGCGTGGTCCGCATTTACCATAATTACTGCCCAAGGTTGCCTACCAAGATGTCCAGACATGTATAGACTCGATCGGTTCTGAATATTTAATGAAACACCACTGGACCTTACTAAAAAGTTCTAACTTGAACGTACTTTTGAGCTTATGAATTACCTTGCTAAAGCATATCCGATGTGGGACTTGGGACTCTACAATAGTTAGATCAAATAGTTATATACAACTGATTTGATTTCAATCTCAGAATTTTTTAGTCCTATATAAGTATGTGATTGACAACCACAGTTAGAATTTAGCTTGAGAAGAAAATCACTTTTATTTCTATCCAACATATTTTCTATCCCTCTTATTCTTCCCTTCCTTCCCATTTTCTTTCCTTACTACCAAACATAGCCTAAGGGATTTTTTTTTTTTACTCTAGTCTTTTGCATTAATTCTGAGTTCTGATTGTTTATACTCTGAGCACAAAAGCTTTTGAATGTATCAAGATATATAGAGATAGATATTACTAATTAGGCCTTTATCCATTTATTGTTGTCTTACATTAGACTTTTTTTTTTTTTTGAGACTTTCGAAGTTATTTTACATTAGTTGAATCACCGCTATTTTCTTCTACACACCAAATAACTAAGAGGGAAAAATATTTTCATTTTACATCCTACTCATTTTCTTTCCCTCTTATTTAATGAATATCTTCAATTAAACATGTGTTGTATATAATATCACAAAGTGGTGACCCTTACTTTGTACAACAATTTACATTATACTAATGATCTAATTATAGTTAGACGTGACAACTATGCCTTTAATTAATGAAATTTCATATTAGTTTATAATCGCTAAGCATAACACCAAGAGGTTAGTTTGCTACAACACTTTTTAGAACACTACTACATAATGTCACTTACTCAATTTAGACAAAAATTGGATAAATTTACATTACTTTTATATTACTAAGCATAATGTCACAATTTAGTATACTATAGTACTTAGTACAATATTATTACATACCATAACATTTATACTTAGACTAAATTGACTAATTTTATCTGAATTAGTAATATTTGATAATAATTTAATACCAATAAGCATAACTTTACAATTGTGTAGGCCACAATACTCGATAGATTAATATTATATATTTTTATATGCCCAATTTAGAATAAAATTTGATTCATTTTTTACTATTTAGTGAAATTTCACACTAATTTATTATCACTAACCATCATATCACAATTTAATGAGTTATAATACTTAAGTAGAATATCAAATACTCAACTAAGATTAAGGACATGTTTGGGATAACTTTTTACTTATTGAAGAATAATATTAAAAGATCTTCCTACAAAAGATGGTGAGTCTATACTTTTTTAAAAGATTTTTTGAATAAAAGAAAATATTTTAAAAATCCATCCAAATACTCCTAAAAGATTTTTTGAGCCCTAAAAAATCTTTGAAAGCTATACCAAACATGCCCTAAATATGGTTAAATTTACATTCATTAGATAAAATTTTGCATTTATTTAATAGCATATTTCATATCACAATTTTGTAGACTATAGCACTTAGTAGAATACCATATCTTAATGTTATGGACTCACTTGCTAAACTTAGGAAAAAAAATATAAAAACAAAAACAAAAAAAGGTGGATCAATTATTTTTAGTTAAATTTCATATTAATTTTTCAACCACCAATTAATGCAAATTTATTCAATTTTCATATGAGAGTATGTAATATTGGAACAATCTTTTTAATTATTGAAATTTGCATTAATTTATGATCAATAAGCATAATTTCAAAACCTAGTGAACTATAGTACTTAGTAGAATACTATTACATATTGTATTATGTTCATATAAGGCTAAAATTTGATAAATTTGTATTAATTGGTGAAATTTCACATTATTTAATACCACTAAACATGATTTCATAATTTAACTGATTATAGTACTTAGTAAAGCACTATTAGATATTGTCATAGTCACAACTAAGGCTAAAATTGGAAAAGTTTACATTTAATGAATGAAATTTCATATAATTTATTACCACTAAGTAAACTTTCACAATGTAGTGAAATATCTTTAATAGAACACTATCATATACTGTCACAAGCTAAGCTTAGATTAAAATTTTTTAATAAACTGGTATTAATCAGTGAAATTTTATATTAATTTAATTATACCAGTAAGTATATTGAAATAGTGGTATTAAATAGAATAAATTGAAATATGATCACACGATACAATAATACGCATATCAACTAAAGTAAGAATGATTCTTAAAAGAAAAAAAATCTAAAATATAAATATAGTTCAATTGTCACATATAATGTGTGCTCAAAGAACTTATTCTTCGATTTTGATCGAGATAGTCACAGAGACACAATAATATATATATATATATATATATATAAAACATGTATGGCTCCATTGTTACATATAATATTTACCCTATATATTGACTTGCTCTTCAATTTAATCGAAGTAGTTATAGAGACACTATATTTTGTATATGTGACCTAAAATATGAATACAGTTCAATTATCACATATAATAGATGCTCTAATAATAATGGTTGCAAACTTGATTAATAAATTATTATAAAAGAAAGTGCAAATTTATATTGAAAATATTTTAAAATAGTTTTTATTTTCTTTAACCACTAATTTGTTTTCATAATTAGTTTACAAACTCGTCTTTTCTTTTTGTTAATGAAAATTCATCTTCTATTTGTATTTAAGGTTTTCTTGAATATTTTATAAGTTCCATTTCGGTTTTCTTTCCTTTTTTTAAAAAAAATTTATTTTTGTATTAAAATTAAATGTTTTCCTTTTGTCTTTCTATTAGCTATTTTGGCTAACGTTTGCACTAGGGGGGAAAAAAAAAAGAGAGAAGAAAAATTAAATAATAGTGAAAAAGCTACATAATAATCCCTTATAAGCAAAAAAACAAGATCCTTTATACGTATAAAAAGAACAATTGAAAAAAAAAAAAAAAAACCTAAAAGTGAAGTAAAAAAGAAAGAACAGTCTTGCAAGAACTAAAGCCCACTAAGGCTAGCTCAGTGGATAAGGTGGAGTAGGAATTGGGTATTAGGTCTGGAGTTCAACTCCTAAGGTGCGTGAGCTATTTTTCTTTATTTATAATAAGTGGTAGTCATTAGTTAAACCTCACTTTTTTTAAAATAGAAAATAAAAAAAGAAGTGTTGCACAAATTAGAAGAGGAAAATATATAACGTTTGGTTTGTTGAATTGGACTATATTGGATAGAATTATATGTTAGAATTGAGTGGAGTAGATTGGATTGGATTTGAATCAATATTTTCCTATGTTTGGTAGATTAAACGAGAGATAAGAAAGCATTATTATAAGCCAAATTCAATAATTGAAAATATCAAATTCTTAATTGTATAGACAAATAATAAGTGTAGAACAAAAACAGTAAAAATAATTAATACATATAAATAAGTCATTTTGTTTAGATTTAGTTTCAATTTAAATAATAATATATAAATTGATACTTATCTAAACATCAACAATAAAATATAAAAAGTTATTCAAAAATCATCGAGTTAATTTCTAACCCAAGCATATAAAGAAAATTAATTATCTTTTCCCATTAATACCTATCTGGTTTGTATTTAAATCAGAAAATTGAAAAAAAAATAGCGATACAAAGCATTTCAAATATCCAGAGTGTCTTGAAAAATAGAAATCTTTCACTTCTTCAAAAAATAAAAATAAAAAATAAGAATTCTTACGAAATCCATAAATGAAAATTTCCTGCAAAATCTCATATTCAAATCTTCATATTCCTCTATTATCCTCATATTCAAATCTTCATATTCCTTTAATATCGTGTTAATTACTTGAAACCAGAAAATATATGACAATTGAAAGAAAAAAAAATCAAAGCAAATAAATTGGAAAAAAAAAAACCACATAGTTTTTTAACTTCCAACCGTACGTCAAAATCTTTATTGACAACAACTTATGTGAGATACTAAATAATAGTAACAACTTATGTGAGATATTAATAATAGTATTTTGTCAACAATTAATGTATGCAATAGGATTGACTTAGGGAACACACAACTTTTTTTTTTTCAAATTCCAATTAAGAGTCAAGGAGTAAATCTTAGATTCAGATTCTATTTAAATAAATAAATAATATATTTGAAAATGCCATATCAGCAAGTTACTAACAAGTTTTCCATCTAAATACGTATTTAATGAGATTTATAACTTCAAAACTAATTAATTATCATAAATATTGTTAGCCAACTGTCCAGATCGGATATTCATCCAATGACTAAGACAACAGTAACCACCAGTGGGTAAATATAACAATAACTATTGAAACCTCACCCATAATTAAATATTTTACCATATCAAAAATCAATTTCTACAAGAAATATGTTACAATATTAGTCAGAAGGGTCAACAATAATAGAAGTTGTACTTGTATCTATTGTTGCGTTTATTCCTCTTTCACCGTTAAGTATTAATGCAGTGGCTTCATCAATTATTTGTTTACTATTATGGGCACTTTGTAATTCAATTTTTGCATCGCATGAGTAATTACAATGCAATGAATTTTCTTTTTTGTTTAAAATAGGTAAAAAAAAACAAAACAAAAAAACAAAAAACAAAAAACAACAATATTCCATGTTTTCGTTAGAGGCCCAAAATGATAATGATAAAGCCTTTCCAGGAGCACGCTTACTGGGGCTTTGTTCCTATTTCAAGGCCCAAGAATAGATTTTGGTCGAAAAATTAGAACTTAAGGAGAATGGCCGATTATGATTATAATTCTCTTTTAAATTATATAGATGAGTTTTAATTTGTGTTTGGACATTTCATTTAATGAGTAATACTATGAACATAAAGTATACCAGGGGTGATAGTCAATTGATTTGGACGGTTTACTTAGCACTATCTAAACTGACCGTTTGGGTTTTGGTTTGTCAAAAATCAAACCGAAAATTGTTCGAATTTTGAAATTGGCCTTATAAAACCGACCAAACTTGTGGTCGGATTGGCTAATCAAAAGAAAAAAAAAAAAGAAAATGTTTGTTTGCCTGAGTAGTTGAAAGAGGACACGCGAGATACCAGTCAAGACTTAGAAATGGTGCAGAGAGAGAGGAAAAAAGATAATAAAGTGAAGAGAATGATAAGAGTTGAGCATGAGTGCATGAGGGCCTGAGGAGGTGCTGGTGAAGATACCAACATGATAAGAGACACTGTTACTCTTTCAGGATTTGCAATGGGTTGGAGTGATATGTGAGTAACAGATGCGTTTGGACTTTGGACATTGAAGATTCTGAGCTGATATTTATGGATGAAATATGTCTAGGCACAGGTATGTACGAAACTGATCAAACATTGTATTGTTTTGTGGTGTGAAATTTTTTTAATAATTATTCACTATCTAAAATATTAAGTTCATAAAAATGTGATAATTATATAATATAATGTCTGTTAAGAAAGCGTGGCGTGTCAAAATTGCATTGGACAAAAGATGATATTAACATTCAAAGACAAGTGTCAATTTATTATTGGAAGATTATCAAGTTCATGCCACATCATCAAGAGTCTATGCCACATCATAATTAAAGCCATGTCATTAAATAGGACACACGACAATTTCTCATTGGAAACTACCTAACATTTGCCATTGCCTTCACTTTGATTGCCACTACTAGATTATAAATCTTTTATACAAATAGTAGCTTTCTTATGCCTATATATATATATATGGGCTCAATGTTTGTAAAGAAAAGATAGTATTTTATACAAAGATACTATCTTTTCTCTCCCTCTCTCTCTCTATCTCTTTCTCTTTCTCTCTCTTATCTATAATCTTAGCATTATTTTGTCACTTCTTTATTCTTTTCTTTTTTTAACTAATATATTATTTCAATCATCCTACTTTTCTTTCTCTTTATCCAATGTCCCACTATACCTAACCATCACCATTATTCAATAAATCTCACAACACAATAAAATTTATTAATTATTTCTTTCTAATCTTTTAGTCAAAAAGTATTTCCTCTTTTAAACCTTCTACTTTGTTCATATTCTATATGTAATTATATATTATATTATATATTATATATCATATATTATTATTATAGATTTTGAAATAATGAGTTATTCACCCCACTATTTGCTATTGCTCTAAATATTTCTGCAGTGTGCTAACAAACTCCACACTATGCTAACATAACTACTAATATTTAATGTTGCAATTTAAATACTCGCAGATCCATGGGGGTAAGTTGTTTTAGTATGCTGAGTTGTGTAATGCGACCGCACTTTTCATAACCTCTCACATTATTTCCAGTATTTTAAATTCTCGTAGATCTATGATGTTGAGTTATTTATTAAGACAGTTGTGAAATGCGATCGCTTTTTATACAACCCTTTATGTTAAACTCAACAATTTAAATTTCAGTCATTTAATTTCAGTATACTAATCTAACTAAATCCTAACTGTCTAATATGTGGTGCTAGAATATGGCCTACAAAACTTATAATAATTAACCATTATTATGCTTAATTTTTCTTTTGCAGAAAAAACTACCGCTCTCTCAAGTATTAAAAGGCGACTCCACTGGAGAGTAGCCAAAGGAAACTAAGTTTCTTCAGTATCTCCAAGATCTTAAAAGTCATCTCGTAATTCTGCCCGTTTTCTGTCTTTTTCAACAACAAAAAAAAAAAAGAAAAAAAAAATAGAAAGAAGGTTAGAAAAAGTTTTTTAAAAAAGAACCAAAATTAAAAAAAAGAAAGAAAATCATCTCATTGTCTCAAAATGGCTAAGCAACAAAATCCATTGAATGCTGCAATCTCTACTATTTTAACTTAGTTAGCGAATTCAATAGATGCTATGAGGTAATCTCAAGAAAATATGCAATTATCTCACACCCAAATACTCCAAACGACTGCCAATCTAGAAAAAGCAAATGGAGGGGGACTTTTGCTTCAATGCTACCCAATCAAAACAACAATTTCCATGCATTTGAAAATTAGATTTCTGACGTGCCTACAACAAAAACTACAAGATGAACCCAAGAATCCTCAAGAAGGGCTCAAAAAAATAAATTTGGCAGAAGACAGAGAGGAAATATCAACATTCATTTCTGCCAAGTTAGAACTATAATTTGAAGCATCTCTCCTAGAATTGCTGAATATCGTGACATTTTTGTATAGACCTACAAAGACGTGCTGGGATTAAGCAGTAAGTTAATTACTCACAAGCTTACTGTAAACCCCATCTACAAGCTAGTCAAACAAACAACAAGGAATTTCAGCAATTATATTTAGCTGCAAATCAAAAAAGAGATAGAGAAGTTGCTAGGGGCTGGATTCATAAAACCATACATATATCCAACATGGTTGGCAAAATATAGTATCGGTGAGAAAGAAGAATGGCAATCAGAATCTATGTAGATTTTAGAGGTTTAAACAAAGCATGCCCAAAAGATGATTTTTCGCTGCCAAATCTACATATGCTTGTTGATGCAACCGCCAACCACAAGATGCTCTCATTCATAGATGTATTCAGTGGCTACAACCAGATTAAAATAGATCCAGAAGATACAAAAAAAAATACTTTCAGAATCCCATTTGGAAATTTTTGCTACATAGTAATGCCATTTGGGTAAAAAACACTAGAGCCACTAATCAACAAGCCATGACAATAATTTTTCATGATATGATCCATGATTATGTCGAAGACTATATCGACGATTTAGTGGTAAAGTCCAAAAAAAAAGAATCACATTTGAATCACTTGAAAAGAGTATTTGCAAGGTGCAAAAAGTACGATCTCAAGATGGATCCATTAAAATGTACATTCGGAGTCACAGAAGGCAAGTTTTTTAGCTTTGTAGTTCACAAAAGTAGAATCAAGATTGGTAAAGACGAGACAAAGGTAATACTGGACATCAAGCTACCTCAAGATCTCAAATAATTGAGGGGACTCATTAGAAAAATTTCTTATCTCGGGAGATTTATTCCAGCTTTGGCTAGTATTATCAGTCCTCTCTATCAATTAACTAAGAAAGATGTAGAGTACAAATGAGACATTAAATATGACCATGCCTTTGAAGAAATCAAGAAAGTTCTCACTAATGCACAAGTCATGGTTGCCCCATCCCCATAAAAAAATTATTGATTTACTTGGCTGCATCTGACGAATCAGAATGATGGCTTGGAGAAGCTAGTATATTATCTGAGTCGCCTACTTAGAGTATCAGGGAAGAACTACTCTTTCACAGATAAGCTCTGTCTTGCCTTAATGTATGCAATACAAAAGCTTAAACACTACATGGTCTCTCACAAAGTCAAAGTGATCACGAATTCTGATCTGATCAAGCTCTTACTACATAAGCCAATTCTCACTGGTCGATATGCCAAATGGATACTCATGCTTAGTGAACTTGATATCACCATGGAAAAGCCAAAAGCGATTAAAAGCCAAGCTTTGGTTGAATTTCTTAAGTACATTAAGCATGATTCAAAGGAAATAATGGCCATAGAAGACAAAGAAGAATGTTTGATACTCTATTTTGATGGTGTCTCTGTCCACAATAAAAGAAGTGCCTGAGTTGTTCTGTCCAATGATTAAAAAGAACTCTTCAAGAAAGTCGTCAAATTAGCTTTCCTTCGCTCCAACAACGAAGCTGAATATGAGGCCTTAGCAATGCCTAGATCTAGCCAAAGAAATGAAGATTTCAGAATTAAAAATCTGTGGGGACTCTAACTTAGTCATCAAATTGCTCAATGGAGATTTTGCTGTTAAGGAGCTGAATTTGATAAAATACCGAGAAAAAATTCAAGAAAAGTTCCATGTCTTCAAAATTATAAATTGAAGTACATCCCCAGATCTCAGAACAAATATGCAGATGCTCTAGCAACATTAGTACTTAAAATGGGTGATACAAATGGAGATCTTATTCAAATCCCCTTAGAGACCAAATCAGAGCCAGTAGCTTCATCAACACAACAATCAAATGGATAGATCCAATGTATCAAAGAACAGCTAGAAAGTCTGAAAGTCAAAAATCTTGAAGAAATCAAAGTATTCATATTGATCAATGATCAAGTATATAAGAGATTTTCTAACGGAATTCTAGCAAAATGCATTGATGAAGAATTTGGAAGAAAAGTACTAGATGAGGTCCATTCTAAAATATGTGGTTTAGATGGAGCAACATTAGCTAGAAGAATCTAACGACTTGGATACTTTTAGCCTGAATTAAGAAAACAAGCTAATGAGCTGTAAAGAAACTATAAGCAATGCCAACTTGTGATTGATCCTAAAGAAAGCTTCTTTGTGGAAGAAGAAGATTGGAAAAAAGTCTATATCGACTATATTGTCCTTAGTCAGTTGCCTGATGACGCTTTTCAGCTATTCTGGTGAAACAAAAAGTAGATAGATTCTTTGTCCAAAATAATCTACCTTTCAGAAAGAATTTTCAAGGAAAAGTCCTGAGATGTTTAGGACCCAATGAAACAGAAAATATTCCTAAAAGAAGTACATGCTAGGGACTGTGGTGGCCATATGGGTGGAAGACAGCTATTTGAGCAGTTGATCACTATTGGATACTATTGGCCTGCGATGGAAAATGATCCTATGGAATTTACTCGAAAATGTGATACTTGCCAAAGACATGGAAATTTGATATATATACCCACTGTCGACATGGGAAGTATTACATCACATTGGCCATTCTACACTTGGTTAATTGATCTCATTAGACCAATCAATCCTTTCTCAAAAGGAGAGATTTGGATTCAGGTAGCTACATAAAATTTTACAAAATGGTTTGGGGCCATTTCTCTTAAAAGGGCCACTTCAGAAGCTACTAGTCAATTTGTACAAGAAAATATTATCTTTCGTTTCGGCCTACCACAAAGGATACTGTCAGATAATTGAACACTTTTTATTGGACAACCTTTTGAGTCACTATTGGAGAGATATCAAATATTTTATGGAAGGTCCACTAGATACTATCCTCAAGGACATGGAGCCATAGATGTATTCAACATTGACTTTGATGACTATTATCAAAAGAATGATCAAAGAAAGATCAATATAATAAGACGACTGCTTACCCTTTGCTCTTTGGGCTTACAGAGCCACCAAATATACTACCACTAAAGAGACTTCGTTTTCTTTAGTATATGGAGCTGAAACTCTATGGCATGTGGAATTAAATATACCATATGCTAAAATGGCACTAGATGCGATTACATGTCCCAAATGTAGAAAACCTCAAGGGTGAATATCTTTTGGGTAGTAGAGTGTGTTATACATGTGGCAGGACATAGCATTTTTCTAAGGATTGTCCCTCCACCTCTAGTGAACAAAAGAAAGTTCCAGCTCGTGTGTTTACCATGATTGCGACAGATCCTGAGGCTGATCCATCAGTTGTAGTAGGTGAGATCTCTATCTTTGATATCTTTACATATATATTAATAAATTCAGGGGCTACACATTTATTTACACTATCAGCATATGTGAGAAAATTGGGTAGATCACCTGAAACTTTGAATTTAAGATGCTGTATAACTATTCTATATGGGGAAGTGCTATATTTTGGTCAAGTTTTGAGAGCGTGTCCAATACAGATAGATGGTAGAGATTTATAGGCAGACTTAATAGTGTTGGATATGCAGGATTTTGAGGTGATTTTGGATATGGATTGGCTATTTAAGTATCATGCTAGTACTGATTGTAATGGTAAGAGAGTAATATTTCAGTCACCTAGTGAAGAGAAGTTTACTTTCCTTGGGTCTTCAAAGAAGAAAATTATACCAATAATTTTAATGATAAAAGCAAGAAAGTTATTTGAGAAAGAATGTACTAGTTATTTGGCAAATGTAATGGACACATGAGAGGAACTGAAGATGAAGCTAGAGAAAGTACCAGTAGTTAATGAATTTTTAGAAATGTTTCCAGAAGATCTAGAAGAATTACCACCTAACAGGGGAATAGAGTTTGTAATTAATCTACTACCTGGTACAACCTCTATTTCTAAGGCACCATATAGAATGGCTCCAGCAGAGTTGAAGAAACTGAAGGTACAATTATAGGAGCTTTTGGATAAGGATTTCATACGCCCAAACTTTTCACCATGGGGTGCTCTAGTTTTGTTTATAAAGAAGAAAAATAGGACTATGAGGCTTTGTATTGATTATAGAAAGAAAAATAAGGTCATAGTCAAGAATAAGTATCCTCTCCCTAGAATTGATGATTTATTTGATCAGTTATAAGGTGCTTCAGTATTTTCCAAGATTGATTTAAAATCAGGATACCATCAATTGAAGATTAAGGAAGAAGATATTCTTAAGACAACTTTTAGAATGAGATACGGGCTAAATTAATTAGTTTACAATTTGTAAATAAAGATGGAATACTTTATTTACTAAAGATTGTAGTGATTGTCTATCTTAACGGGAATGATGTGTCTCAAATCATTGAAGTGTCTGACTTCTGATAGACACACTAGTACAACATAAATAAGTTATGTGTATTGAGCTGGACCAGGTAATATAAAAAATTAGAGTGCCTTAACTCAATTCTTATATTACTGCAAACTAGCTCTTAGCATATAAATCTTAATCCTTGATATTTGACTGGACTTGCTTTTATGAGTTGTAGCCTTGTGATTTGTTAAAAGACTAGTCTCTGTGAAATTAGAGGCGAACTCTAACATATTAGAGGTTATGGCTTATGAATTAATGGGAACACTAAATAATTAAGGACACTATACATTAATGTCACTTTAAGGTCTTTCAAGATTTTTGGAATAATTAAATCTAAGATCTTAGTGTTCACTTTGTGAATTGGTTGATAATTTTGTCTAAATGGCTATTGAGAACAAAATTATCAACAACATTATTCCTTAATAGAAAGATGGTAATTTAAAGGTAAATATGTGTTGGAAGAGTATTACAGTAATTTCACTTATCCAACTACGGCATTGTATAAGGATTCTATATGTGGTATAGAATATGCTAGATAGATCGGGTTAATCAAGGCTAGTTGATTAAATCTCTATAAAAGGTATAATATTTAATCTAAGAGTGCAGTATTGGGCCTTTAATAGAGTATCTCCTTTACTAATAGTATTTATATAAATACCATAATAAGAGTTATTATGTATTTGTTATACTATTGGAGCTTAGATTATTTGGATCTTATAGGTCCTTTGTCTAGCTCAACAAAGCTCATTAATTGGTTGGTGGTATTTGTGAAATTAGTTTTATGAAACTGTGTAAAATAATGATTCTACACACAAGTTGGTATTTTTATAAATAAGTTACATGAGTTAGACATATTTATAAAAATACATCCAAAGCCCAAATTGGAAAACAAGCCCAATCCTAGTTGGATTGGGATTAGCATTTTTGGGCCCTATATATATATATAAGATATATGAGAGAGAAAAAACTTTACAGTAACTCTAAGAGAGCTACACGTGAAAAAGAGGTGCTCTGCGCCAACTTGAGAAAAAGTGAGAGAGAAAAAGTTTCCCGCAATCTCATAGTCTCATCTCACGTCCAAGTGTTCCAAAGGATCAAGAAGGTGTTCTTGATCGTTCTCTAACGAAGGATTCAACTTACTGCTCACTTGCCTCATCAACTAAGAACAGGAGCATAGACAAGAAGATCTAGGGTTGGAGATTTGATCACCATCAACAAAGAGATCAAGGAGGAGCACGCTACAAGAGGTGAACCCTAATTTCATCTTTAAGGTTTATGCATCTAGATTTGATTTATGTTATACATGATCCTGTAATTGATATATGCATATTCTATAGTTATGAAAATTATTTTCATGAAAATTTTAAAACCTAAATCCACTAACTTTTCCGTTGCGTTCATGATGTGATAATGTGTTTTCTATAGTTTGCACGTATACATGATTTTTCCGAAGTGTTAGGTCCTATATACCAGCAATTGGTATCAGAGAGCATAGGTTCTTATGTATAGCATAATTATGATCTAGGTTATATGATTGAGTTTGAGCAATTTTTGTTTATGATAGTTAAATGATTCATGGTGATGAATGATATTTAATTACGTATACTATTGATTTTTGCATAGTGAGAAAACTTGTGGATTATGATTCTAGCAAAATTAGGTTTGGGTGATCTTGAATTTTATGTTTGATAGATTCATGAACATATTTTAATGAGTTTGAAAATCTGAATTTTTTCCAAAATTTTTGCTGTTGTTTTAATTTTTTCAGCATTGAAAAAAAAAAAGAATTCCGACCTGCCCTAGCCCTGTGCACAAGGCTGCCTGCGTGCATGGCTAATACGCCAGGCCCACCAACGCGTGGCAAGCACGCGGCCCGTGCAGCACCTATTCGCGGGTCGCGCTACGCTTGTGCACAGCCTGCATGCCATGCGCGCGGCCACTATGCCCAGCATGCGTGCTTAGCGCACGCCTATGGTGCGGCTGCTGCTGTGCCAGGGCGCGGGCTTCTGTGCCTATGGGTGGCCTTCGTGTAGCACTTGGTGCCATGCACGCGGCCCACCTACATGGCCAGCATACCTCCCGCTCGCGGCCCATGCTGCGCAAACACGCGTCTCGTTACTACTCGTAGCTCCGTTTCTGGCCGCCCTCCTTGGGCAGTGACAGCCCGTAGGCTGATGGTAGTCGTGTTTCCGCCACTACCACTAATTTCTAAATTAATTATTTTTAATTAATTAGATAATTGTTTAATTTGAATTTAAATTTTGAAATAGGAAACTATTCAAATGAGATTAGGATAGTTATCTATTTTTGAGTTATCTCATTTTAAATTCGATTTATTATAGGATAATGTTAAATTTGAATTAATTAAATAAATAGGATATTATCTAATAGTTAATTTAAATTTGAATAGGATTTCTACTATTTTTGAAATAGATAAGATTTCTTATATTATCGTTAAATTTTGAATTTAAATAGATAACAACTATTCAAATTAATTTGATATTTAATGTGATTAAATATGATTAGATAATTATCCATAAATCAAGATAGTTTAAATTTGAATAATTTTCTTAATTTAAATTTTGATTTAAATTAGGATATAGTTTTGAATTTAAATTCGAAATTAAATCTAATCAGATTAGATTTAAATAATTATTATCCATAGATTATTCAAATTCGTAATTAATGAGATTAATTAGGATAGAAAAAATTTGAATTTAATTAAATTAATATTCAATAGTTAATTGTAATAACTATTTATCTAAAAACTATTCTAGTCATAGTAATTAGAATATTGTTAGAGATAACTAATTTGATTAGTAACTCTACTGATTAATGAGATTAATTAGTTAATTAATTAATATGATTAATTAACTAGAAAGTTATATGCTTTATAATTAAATAATTTTAATTAATCATAGAAATTTAATAATAATTAGATTTCTATTACAATCAAATTTAGATATGATCTTTATTTAATTATTAGAATTATTTGATTATAATTAGATATACAAACTAGATAAATTAGAACATTATATGAATTATAAGTTTCTAATTAATTAGGATTAATTAAAAGAGTTCTAATTATTTCTTAATTTAGAATATTACAATTAATCTTTTGTAAATACAGTTATAAAAATAAGATTTCTATAATTAAAAATATTTATCTTTTATTATCTTTTAGACCTTAATACATTTAAGATAGTATCTTAATGAGATTAAGATAAGATTAGATAAATTAACTAAATTTTTAATTAATTAATAATTAGATAATAAATGTGATTTATTCTCTAATTATTTAAATTATCCTAATAAGTCAACAATTTAAAAATATTTGAGGTTTTTAAATTCAGACAAGAATTAGTTATGAACTTAATTCTTACATATAGAATAATATATTTTATTAGAAAATATTAATTATTAAATTTAATTAATTTTTGAATTATTATTTAATAATTATTAATGTGATTAATTTTTATTATTTAATAATTATTAATATGATTAATAATTAATAATTAATATTAATTAATGAGATTAATTATATTAATTAAAAGAATAATAATAATATAAGAATAATTATTTGTTTTCATGATTTCCAAAGAAATTGGAGCTTGATTTTAATGAGATTAAAATGTTTTAATTTTGATTAATAAAATATTTTAATTATGTGATAATTATGATAATATTTTATGCGGTGGTACATGACATAAAATATTGATAATTATGAGATAATTATGATGATATTTTATGTGTTTTAAGGCATTTTGATAATTATGAGATAATTATGTTTTTACAAAATACATTCGATATGACTGTCATATTGAGTGGGAGGATTTTAATTTTTTGATTAAATTTTTATCCAAAATTATTTAAAGCATTCTTTAGTTTTGAAATAATTAATTTTGAGAAAATTAATGAATGTATATAAAGTTGTTTATATTCATTACTTGCATTTATAATTATTTGTAAAAATATTTTTATAACTATTTTCTTATTTTTCTAAATGTATTTGGAATTGAATTTGAATAAATTCTACTACTAAGAATCTTTAAAATTATTGGTTGAATAATTTAGCGGTTAAAGTTTCTTAGTTAGATTTTTCTAAACAAATGTTTTATACAGGACTTGGTTTAAATACCATTTTCAATTGTTTATCTTTGGTTGAAAGATTGTTGATCAAATAATTGAATTTTCTTCTGAAAAAGTTTTGCTTGAATGATTTATATTCCACAGACCTTCTTATTTGATCGTTATGTCTTTCATACTTTTATTGTCTACTTTTATATACATGAGATGTATAATATAGTGTTAGCACTTTGGCTTTAGACAATAATTATTCGATCATAGCACCATGTCTAGAATAGTATGTTATAATGTCTTAAATTAGCTCATTCTCTCTAAGTCGCATAATTGGATATATATAATTGATTTTGTGGTTACTAAGTAAGTTAGATAACTGGATCAAATCAGGAATCTCTATAATTTTAAAAGGATTGAGTGAGAGCGGGTATGAGATATCTATGGTTTCCATCATTGGTTCAATAGTTCTAAAGATGTGCCTAGCCTCGGAATCTTACTGAGCTCCCATAGGAAGGTTTTCATCTGGGTATTACTGGTATTGAATCTCTTAGGATAAATTTGCGATTGGACTTTATGTACTGATCTCCTGTAGGAGACTGTATTGTATAAGAAAGCTTGTAAAGTGAAATGATGGTTACACACTCAACATAGGATGCTATTAAACTCCCGTAGGAGCTATGTTAATAATTCTATGAACCGATAAGCAGGGTAATTAGCAAACTGGAATATGAGATATTTATCTTTTTGTCTAAAGTGAATTGTTAACATTCGATTAGTAGATCACATGATTACCCGTAGGTAACTTGTAATCTATGGCAGGTCAAAATACCTTAAATATTTGTAACAGTTTTAGGAATTCTTCACAAACATTTTATCTTGATAGATTTAATGTTAAGTATTTTAAATTCTTTTATATTCAGATAGACTAGCAAACTTAGTTGAGTACTGGAAGGATCATAATTTGCATACTTGTCCATAGTTTATCCTTAGTTTCCAAATGACCAATAAGAGCATAATACATAATCTTCTTGTTTGATTATATGTCATTATATTTATGTTTCTTAATTTACTCTATGTGTACTACAATATCTTGTACGAATTGTCTGCTGATTTTAAATCAGTTACTTTGATTTGAAAATCACAAGAGTTGGTGATTTTGTCAAAGTTTATTCCTGATAATTAATACCCTTATTGAGGTATTTATTATCTAACTCAAGATAATGAACACCCTTATTGAGGCATTTATTATCTTACTACAAAATTAAATTGAAACAAAGATATTTGTATTCGATTATTTTTTCCCTATATATTTAATTGAGAATTAAACTAACAGAATTTATTTGTGAATTGAATTCGTTAAATTCGATTATGAATTGGATTTATGACTTTTGTCTAATTGGGAATTTTATCATTTTGTAGTTTTTGAAGAAATACTTTTTCATAAGATGGATAAGATTTCTAGAAAGAGGAAAGAGACAAGAGAATACTATACATGAAATAGAATAAGGACATCTATGGAGACATCACAGCATTCAATAAGATTGAATGATAATCAACTTGAGGATACCTCTACTGAAAAGAGGTTAGGATCTTCTCAAGTAGTTAGATCGTCTAGAAGGCCAAGAAAATCTCTCTCAACTAAGGATATGCGAGATCTCTGGCTAGTGGACACAAGAACTAATGTTAATGTCTGTAACGACAAGAAGTGGTTCATTGAACCAAATTAATTAACTGACGTTGGTCGTCATGTGAAAGTTAGAGACAATCAAAGAGTTCGAGTTAAAGGCATGGGCAATGCTTATCTGAAAATCAATGATAGCTCCATATCGTGAAATATTACTACTACGCACTGGAGTTTAGTATCAATGCTCTCTCAGTATCAAAGATATATAAAAAGGCTACCGCTTGGTATTTGACAAGAAGGTGCACATCTTCTATAACAATCTATTGTACTGTATGGGAGAAATACAGAATGGACTTTATGTTCTGTTTCCGAGGCCATAAAGTACATCATCTTCAATGATGAGTATTAGTAAACTCCAAGAGATGGTGAAAGATATTAGGAAGGAGCGCAATACCATCGATTGACACAAGCAACTCAGACACATACCATGTTCAGAAATTCATAGGCTTATGGAGCTGGGTCACTTACATAAAGTAGATATTAGTAACGATATAGACTGCAAAGATTGCAAGAAGCCTATAAAGTACAAGCGTCATCTTGTCACTCGTTATGAGAAAGCTGAGGCATGTTTGGAGTGCGTACATGTGCATATCTGTGAACCTATAGAGGTAGTTTCCTATAACAAGCATTCGTTGTTTGTCACTTTTTTTTATGAATATTCAGACTTCGGTCAAGTAAATCTTTTGAAGAAATACGATTAAGTCTTAGATGCTTTCCATCAGTTCAACAGAAAGGTGCGGATGCAACACGACACCAAGGTCAAGAAGTTCAAGATTGAAGCTTAATATAGAGATATTGATTCTCTACGTGACTTGCTGAGACCAATACTAGCTGATCTTGCTATTCCCTATGAATATGTAACTATCTATGAGCATAGTCGTATAGGAGCTACTGAGAGGTACATCATCAGACTCAAGCATACTATAGAGCTAATGTACAAAGAGTCGCTGCTATCGAAAAGGTATTGGGATTATGCTTTGAAGACGGCTTCGTACATTCTCAACTTCACTCCATCAGATAAAGTTACTTTGACACCTTTTCAGATGTGGATGGGCTATATAGAGAGCTTAGAGCATCTAAAGGTATGGGGTTACGAAGTATACTCGTGCAAGAAAGTGGGAGACGAAGTTGACAAGAATTCAGAAAAATATTTTCTGCTTGGCTTTCCAGAGGGAGAGAATGGCTACCTCCTCTATAGACAATCTGCCAATACTACCTTCATCAGCAAAAGTGGAGACTTTCTGGAGGATAAGAGAGAAGTCCATCAAGAAAATGATGAAGAGAGAGCTTATGACCTTCATTACTTTTCTTAGTCATTTAAGTTGTTAGTTGAACACTTAGTTTTTGTTTTTATTAATTTCGGTCATTTGGAACATTTTTGGGCTTTTTAGTATGTTCAGTTTCCGTTACTGCTTTTTGGACAAGTGAGAGATTGTTGGGAGATTTACCCTAAAAAGTAGATTTCTAATTTTACCTTTTTAGTGTAAACAACTTTCTCTTATATGCAATTATGATATTTGCTAGATTAAACTGTCTCAATTGAATAGTTTATTTATCTGAAAAAGATTCTATGACTTTATTTGTGTATAAAGAAACAAACATGATTAAGTATTAATTATGGGGAGACTTGCTTCTTTATCTAAGTCTAAATTAATTAGTTCACAATCTGTAAAATAAAAATGGAATACTTTATTTACTAAAGATTGTAGTGTTTATCTATCTCAATGGGAATGATGTGTCTCAAATCATTGAAGTGTTTGACTTCTGATAGAAACACTAGTACAAGATAAATAAGTTATGTGTATTGAACTGGACCAGGTAATATAAAGAATTGGAGTGCCGTAACTCATTGTTATATTACAAACTAACTCTTAGCATGTAGATCTTAATCCTTGATATTTGACTGGACTTGCTTTCATGAGTTGTAGCCTTTTAATTTGTTAAAAGATTAGTCTCTGTGAAATTAGAGGCGAATTCTGGCATATTGGAGGTTATGGCTTATGAATTGATGGGAACACCAAATAGTTAAGGACACTATACATTAATGTCACTTTAAGGTCTTTCAAGATTCTTGGAATAATTAAATCTAAGATCTTAGTATTCACTTTGTAAACTGGTTGATAATTTTTTCTAAATGGCCATTGAGAACAAAATTATCGACAATATTATTTCTTAATAGAAAGATGATAACTTAAAGGTAAATATATGTTGGAGGGGTATTACAATAATTTCACATATTGAACTACCGCATTGTATAGGGATTCTATATGTGGTATAGAATATGCTAGATGGATTGGTTAATCAAGGTTAGTTGATTAAATCTCTATAAAAGGTATGACATTTAATTTAAGAGTACAGTATTGGGCCTTTAGTGGAGTGTCCCTTTTATTAATAGTATTTATATAAATACTATAATAAGAGTTATTATGTATTTATTATACTATTAGAGCTTAGATTATTTGGATCCATTAGGTCCCTTGTCTAGCTCAACAAAGCTCATTAATTGGTTGGTGGTATTTGTAAAATTAGTTTTATGAAACTGTATAAAATAATGATTCTACACAGAAGTTGATATTTTTATAAATAAGTTATATGAGTTCGACATATTTATAAAAAAACACCCAAAGCCCAAATTAGAGAACAAGCCCAATCCTAGTTGGACTGGGATTAGCAGTTTTAGGCCATATATATAAGATATATGAGAGAAAAAACTGTACAGTAACTCTAGGAGAGCTACATGTGAAATAGAGGGATAAAAAGAGGTGCTCTGCGCCAACTTGAGAAAAAGTGAGAGAGAAAAAGTTCCCTGCAATCTCATAGTCTTATCTTATGTCCCGGTGTTCCAAAAGATCAAGAAGGTGTTCTTGATCGTTCTCCAACAAAGGATTCAACTTGGTGCCCACTCATCTCATCAACCAAGAGCAGGAGCACAGATAAGAAGATCTCGGATTGGAGATTTAATCACCATCAACAAGGAGATCAAGGAGGAGCACGCTACAAGAGGTAAACCCTAATCTCATCTCTAGGGTTTATGCATCTAGATTTGATTTATGCTACACATGATCCTGTAATTAATATATACATGTTCTATGATTATGAAAATTATTTTCATGAAAATTTTAAAACCTAAATCTGCTAACTTTTCCGCTGTGTTCATGATGTGATAATGTGTTTTCCATAGTTTACATGCATATATAATTTTTCTTAAGTGTTAGGTCCTATATACCAGCAATCGCAGATTTCAAATCCAGTGGATATTGCAGTCTTCGATACCTGGAAATAGGTACACTATCTACACCTACCAACCTAAAGTTCATTAAGAAATACTTCATATAGTTTGCTAGACATGTCTATATTTAGAAACTATCATTGATGAAATATTCATAATATAAATAAATAGTTAGTATTAAATCATCTCTGGTTATACCCAATATTCTTCAATTTGAATTAGGCACATTCCCCAGTCTACATATATAATTGGGCACACACCCCAGTTCGAAAATATAATTTAATGCACACTCTACTCTGGACATATAATTAGGCATGTACCCCAATTTAAATATCTTGGGTATGATAATTTTAAAAAAAAAAAATCTATCAATTACTTATCATTTAATCTAATAAATATTAGGGAATACATTAAATTTTCATTAGTTTTTATTCTTTTCTTGACCTAATATCTTGCTTTGTTTCTCTTTGGCAAGAGGACTATTTTCTCTTCATTCATGTGACTCACATACATGTTGGAGTTTAAGAACCAAGAATTGGAGCTTAATAATTCTTTGACATTAAAGTTTTATAAGTTCACTTATTTCAAAAGGGTCTCTCAACGACAGTAAAGCTCATTGCTCACATGCGACATACTCTTTTTCCTTTCTAGAGATTTTTCCTATTGACTTTTGCTCTATTAAGGTTTTAAAGAGGCGTTGTTTAGGTTAGGTTAATCCAATAGAAATGTTTCGGCATGACTATATGGAATCCGATTAA
Organism: Trema orientale; assembly: GCA_002914845.1. Taxonomy (NCBI): domain Eukaryota; kingdom Viridiplantae; phylum Streptophyta; class Magnoliopsida; order Rosales; family Cannabaceae; genus Trema; species Trema orientale. The sequence goes on along the minus strand of JXTC01000132.1, from coordinate 78,787 downwards.
AGCTAGCAACCTGTTATTCCAAGCTTGCCTACAGTTCGTATCAGCCATTCCTCTTGGATTTGAAAGATATTGGATTATCTTATAGGTGAGTGCCAACCTAGTTGGAATGTACCTATAAGGTAATAATACCTCAGCTCCTCCTAGATATTCACCCAGGAGAAGGAATTCTCTCTCCATAAATTTGGTGATTCTGAGACATGCTTGAAGATCATATTGAGAAAAACTCACTTTAATGAGCTCTAATGAATGTTCAAATTCACTATAGTTCAGAGGACTTCATGTTTTGGAGTGTGATAAAATTCTAATAATTAGTCAGTAACGAAAATATTAAGTCACAAAAATGTGATAATCATACAATATGGGATCAGTTAAGAAAGCATGGCGTGCCAAAATTGCACTGGATAAAGGAGGATCTTAAAATTCCAAGACAAGTGTCAATTTCTTATTAGAAGATTGTCAAGTTCATGCCACATTATCAAGAGTTTATGCCACAAGCCATGTCATTAAAGAGGACATATGACAATTTCTTATTGGAAGCTATCTAACATTTGCCATTACCTTCGCTTTGATTGCCACAACTAGATTCTAAATATCTTAGGCAAATAATAACTTTCTTATGCCTATATATATGGGCTCAATGTTTGTACAGAAACACAATTTACATGTAGCAAAGATACTATCTTCTCTCTCTCTCACTCTCATCTACCATCTTAGTATTATTTTCTCCCTTCTTAATTCTTTTCTTTCATTAACTAATACATCATTTCTCACTCATCTACCATCTTAGCATTATTTTCTCCCTTCTTAATTCTTTTCTTTCATTAACTAATACATAATTTCAGTTATCCTATTTTTCTTTATTTTTATCCAATGCCTATCTCACTATACCTAACCATCACCATTATTCAACAAATTTCACAATACAAGAAAGTTCATTAATCATTTCTCTCTAATCTTTTAGTTAAAAAAGCATTTCTTCTTTTAAACCTTCTACTTTGTCCATATTCTATATATAATTACATATTATATTATATATTATATATCATATATTATTATAATTATATCATTATATTATTATTATTATTATTATTATTATTATAGATTTTGGAATACTGAGCTACTCATCCCGCTATTTTCTATTGCTCTGAATATTTCTGCAGGGTGCTAACAAACTCTACATTATGCTAATATAACTACTAATATTTAAATTCTGTAATTTAAATACTCGCAGACCTATGGAGGTAAGTTGTTTTAGTACGCTGAGTTGTATAACGTGACTGCACTATTTACAATCTTCCATGTTATTCCTAGTATTTTAAATTCCCATAGATCCATGATGCTGAGTTATTTATTAAGATGGGTTGTGTAATGCGACCGTTTTTTATACAACCCTTCATGTTAAACTCAACAATTTAAATTTCAGTATACTAATCTAATGGAATCCTAACTGTCTAACGTGTGGTGCTAGACTATGGACCATAAAACTTATTATAATTAACCATTATTATGCTTAATTTTTCTTTTGTAGAAAAAGCATCATTCTTTTGAGCAAACATAATAAACTTAAACTGACTGAATAAAATTGAGGAAATTTGATTTTATATAATAAAATTTCAACAATAAAAAAATTAGAAAAAAAATCTTAATTTTTAAAATATCATTTTTTAAAATTGTTAAAAAAAAATTACCATTCCATACCAATTGAAGAGGTACTTCAGGTAACTTGTCAAGTTACATGAGTCTAGTTACCACAAATAACTCAATTGGTTATTCCAAATAACTCAAATTGTTACTTTAAGTATCTTTTAATTTGAAGAAAATGTGGTACTTTCTATATATTTTTTTAAAAGTCGTATTTTCAAAATAAAATTTAAAAATAGTACTTTTCTAAATAAATCATGAATTCTTTTAAAAAATCAACCCATTCTGAAACTTTGGACTTTTAGAGTTTTCATAAAAAGCTTAATAAAAATTCTATATATTTATATAGGTTAATTGCGAAAACAATACTTTGAAATATGGCGTTTCTGAAGTTTTAATTCTATTTGTTGGATTGTGCAAAATTATATCACTACATTTATAATTTTGCAAATATCCTTTTTTTGTTTCCAAATTAGATTATTTGTGCTAACTATTGTCTAAATTTTAAGTATTTATCAATAAAATAATATAGGCTTGTTTGCATATTAGTCCCTAATCTTTGGGTCTTTTGGCATATTGGTCCTCAGACTTTATTTTTTAGCATATTAGTCCCCAAACTTATAATTTATGTGTAGCAATAGTCCTCAGACCAAACTATATTAGTTTATCTGTTAAAATGTCAAATGATAAGAATATGACTCATTTTAGAACATTAAAAAAATAATATTTTTAATTTAAAATAAAATAAAAAACAAAAATCATTAAAAAATAAATAATGAAATGAGAAAAAGGATTCACTTTCCCTTCTCAATCTTGCACTTCGTCTCTTTTCATCCTACCTCTGACTCTCTACTATCTTCAGTTCCCAAAATGGCAGCCATGCCCCATCTGATTTAGAATCTTGGGTTGTGCCGAGAGAGCCAAGAAACTCAACTTCTTGATTTGGGTTAATTTGTGCTTTGTTTTCATTGATTTGAAAGTCCTGTGTATACTTTCAATTTAATTGATCTGGGTCATAGGTTTGTCTTCACTAGTTTTGTGTTGGGTTTCTTTATTATCTTTATGAAAATAAAGGAAATGAAGAGGGATAGTCGTAGAGGGAAGAAGGAAAGATATTCTTTTTTTCTTTCTATTTTTTATCTTATTTTTTCTTGAATTGAAATTTAAGGAAAAAATAAAATAATGTTCTAAAATGAGTCATGTGCTTATCACATGACATTTTAACAGAGAAACTAGCAGAATTTGGTTGGATGACTATTGTTGCACATAAATTATAAGTTTGGGGACTAATATGCTAAAAACTAAAGGTTGGAGACCAATATGCCAAAAGACCTAAAGATTAGAGACTAATGACCCAAATAAGCCGATAATATATCATCAATTTGGATTCCATTAACTGATGAAATTTTTGGTCAATTTTTACATAGAGGGTAGATTTTTGTAGAGATTACAAATACAAAAGTATAATTTTACACATGTCAAAAAAATTAAAATTATAGAAAGACCACACTTAGGATTTTTTTTTTCACAATTAAGCCTTTTTAAGTATATTATACATATTTAACATTTTTTTAAGTAACTTTATATGTCTTAAAAAATGCGATATATTTGTGAATTTAGTTAATATTAATTAAATTAAAGAAAAACCAACAAACTCATTTGATTGAGTATACCATATATATTCTGATAGGAGTGAGCAAGAAAATTGAAAAATCGATCGATCAAATCAAAACCGAAAAAAATCAAAACTTGAGTTTGGTTTGGTTTCCACTAATTTAATATACACACAACAGCCAATCATTGCTCTTCTATTTTCCCTGTTTTGGTATTTCATTTTTCGGATAACCTCTTTTGGGGTGTTTTTTTTTTTTTTTTTAAACACTCTTTTGGGACATAGATACATGCAAATGGTTCTCTTTGGAGGCATATAATACATATAAGTTTGAGAGGTACAGTGTAAATTATTGTTCCTTGGGTAAAATTACAAATTAATAAGAAGGGTTCCGTTCTTTCCTCTCCCACCCAAAAGAACCTGAAAAAATTCCCTCAAAAAAAAAAAAAAAACCTGAAAAAAAAAAAAATAAAAATATTTAATAACCCTCATCAGACCCTTTCTACTCGCCTTCAAGCCATGAGTCTCTTCGGTTTGGGCAGGCAAGTAACAGCTTTTCATTTCTTCCCAATTATACATATATTTGTTAATTAGTGCATTCGATGAATCGTATATTATATGATTTTGCAAGATCGGTTAATATCCGAATTGTTAAGTCTGGTAATCTTTGCTGGGTTTCATAGATTTAATGTTCTTTGAGACCCTTTTAGCCTTATTGAACTTAATTACAAGCTTATTTCACCATTTGGGTTCATATCATTATTGGGTATTATATACTTATGGGTTTTATGTTCCCCACAACGAGAAATTCTTTTTTTTTTTTTTTCGGATATTTTTAACTGTGTCATTAATGATAAATATTTTCATCTAGTTAATATACTAACTTACTTATGAGTTGGTGATTTGTTTGTAAAAAGGGGTATATAGTTTGTTGTAATAATTTGAGCAAGTGGTGTCTGGTGATTCAATGACAAAGGATACGGTTTTTTATTCAGTATGTTGAATAACAAATGTGATACTGCTTTACTGTTCTGATAACGGAACAGCCAAGGAAAGAGCTGTAGAAGTCAAAAGGGCAATAGGATATGCTTACATGTAGCTAAAATGTAATAAAACCAAATACAGATTTGTGTATAATTGCATGTCAATGGGTTGGTGGAAGCTTGCTTTGAGTGTCTTATTAAAAACTGATTTAAAGTTATTGTTAATATAACTTTTGGATGTGGAGTGATCCACGATTTTATTATGTTTTTAGGTTGAGAATTTGGGCATGACATGGAAGTCTTCGAAAAGAGTTAAGGCAATAGCAGATGAGAATATTCATATAGGAATTAGGATATTTGTTTATAGATTGCTGCTTCAGGGTGATGCGTACAACTGAACCTAGGAATTGGATTTAGAAAGTCACCTGAACCTAGGAGAGGATATATGTCACTATTTTTTTTTCTGTAAAGACTTAAAGTGGTAAGTTGTGCTTTTGGGATTCTTATTATTAATTTGGTTGGTAAAGTTTTGGAAGGCCTACTGCTGAGGATCTGTGATTGTTACACTTGGTATTTTCAATCACTGACGTTGTTGATTATGTGTCAATGCGTATAAGTACACCAAAAATGTTGAAGGCATATAGTGTTGCAAGAAGATATCAGATTTAACTTAGATTGAAAGTTGAAGTGAAGGTGATTAGTGGAAAGTTGTATTGGGACATGAATTATATTTAGCGAGTCAAGAAAGAATCAAGTACTTTTTTTTGCGGATGTTTGTGTAGAAAGCTACTTTGACATTATGCAAATTGCTCTGCTTTTATTCTTGCCCTTATTCCTTCCCTCCTTACCTGCCCTTCACCTAGTTTTTGTATTGATACTATTACATGCTTGTTTTTCGTTACTATCCAAATTTCTGTAGTTTTCTATTCCTAACTTTTAGATTATTCTCAATTTTTTAGTTTTTCTTGATCTTTGATGTCCAAAGGAAAGTTTTGGCTATATATTTAGTAACATGTCTTGTCTTGGTAATTTTTTGAGCAGAAACCAGAGGACATTTCGCCCTAAGAAGAGTGCTCCCTCTGGGAGTAAGGTTAGTTCCTTTATAACTTGCAATTTCATGTATCTGTTAGATGATGGAATCTAATATGGTGTAGATGTTTATATTTACTATTTTTCAGTTTCTCTTAAAATTGCATATTCTGTTGCTTCATTGCTCATAAAAAGCACACTAATAATTATTTATCTTTTTTCGTTTTGTTATATTTACTCTAATCAGATAATTTCAATTAGTTATAATTTAGAAATATATTCTGGTCTTATTCCTTTGCTAATATCATTATTGATATTGAACTAGAGGGTGAAAAGCCAAGAGAGATAGAAAGACAAGAATGTAGACAGATTAGAGACATAGAAGAGAATCAAGAGAGAGATAAAAGAAAGAAGAGAATCAAGAGAGAGATTAAAGAGATATAATTTAATAATTCATTTATTAGTAATTTAATAATTCATTCATAGTTTGAAAACAATGAACATAGATAGCCCTATTTATAGATAGGCCATTGAACAATAACAAGGAAACTAGAGAAGAATAAAAAACTAACACAAACATGAAACATAAACCTAACACAGGAAACTAAACAATAGGAAAACTAAACACCCTAAATATGAACATGAAACCAAATACAATTGGGAAACTGACATATATAATAGAATCCTAATAATAATAATATAAATTCCTAATCTAATTCATATTAAAAAAAAAAATTAATACGAAAAATTAATTTAATTTATTCTTGTTCCTCTGCCTCATCAATTACTCTATTCTTATCTTGATGCAGGGAGCTCAGCTTAGAAAGCACATTGATGCCACATTGGGTAGTGGAAATCTTAGGGAAGCGGTAAAACTCCCCACAGGGGAAGACTTAAATGAGTGGCTTGCTGTCAACAGTATTTCCCTCTCCTCCATCCCTATTCCTCTCCCTCTCCCTCCACATTGCAACATAATTTTCTGTTTCTCTCTCCCCTTCTATTACATCTGCACCTTTTCTTTTTTGTTCAATATTTTTGTTCGCTTAGTGTTCTCTATTTGGGTAATACGTAACCTCAAAATCTATTTTTAAGCAACCGGTTGTGTGAATTATATATCTGAATAGCAGGATTTTTTTTTTTTTTTTTTGAATTCCAGCTGTAGATTTCTTCAATCAGGTGAATTTGCTTTATGGCACCCTCACAGAGTTCTGTACTCCTGAGAATTGTCCTACAATGACTGCTGGCCCTAAGTATGCATATTTTAACTGCTTTAGCCTTATTGCTCATTTGTTTTGTTTGTGTTTTTTATTGCTTTTTTGGTTTTTTGTTTTTGTTCTTTTTTTGCTTTTTAAAAATATTTATCAAATCAGTTTAAATGAATTTAGCTCTGCTTTAACCTTTTTCATAATTTCGTTTGTTCTAAAATTATCAGATAAGTTTATATGAATTTAGCTCTATGAAAGTTTTTAATTGTCTTTCGTAGTTAACTCTGATGTACAGGAAATTGTTACTACTGTTATAACAATTGTTGTTGGTTACCTCAAAAGAGTAAAAAATAAAAATAAAAAAACTTGGTTTTAGTTATTTATTTATTAATATTGCTGAAAATGATAACTATGATTATGTTTTACAGCCCTAATGTGAAACCTAAAGGCAAATGCAGTCCAAAACTATCAGAGTTTCTGGAATTGTCCAGTCTAATTGTGAACTTCTTACAATTATACTGGAATTTAAGAGGATTTGTTTGAACCTGTATGGCTACTATGAAAATTTAGTGAATTGTTTTGCAGCGGTGCTGGGTACTATGAATTTCCCTTTCTTTTTCTTGTTCGCCTTGTTGGTTTGAATATACTTATTCAAGCTAAGTGTTTTGATGGTTTTCTTAACCTTTAGTATGTTGAATTTCCTATGTTTGCACATTAAATCTTGCAGGTACGAGTATAGATGGGCAGATGGTGTACAAATCAAGAAGCCTATTGAGGTTTCAGCTCCAAAATATGTTGAATATTTAATGGACTGGATTGAATCTCAACTTGATGATGAATCCATATTTCCTCAAAGACTTGGTATTTATCACTGTTACAACTTATCTAATCACCAAACAAGAAAATTACTGTTGTGTCTCAATTGTTTATCTACTATTTCTTTCTCTTGATTACGACCAAGTTACACACACGCGCACACAGGACTACTCTTACTAGATAAAATAGAAAATTGGTGCAACTTGGATCTTAACTTGTTTTCATTTGTATTTATAGGTGCACCATTTCCTACTAACTTCAGGGAAGTTGTCAAGACAATATTTAAAAGACTTTTCCGTGTATATGCACACATTTATCACTCTCACTTTCAGAAGATTGTGTCTCTGAAGGAGGAAGCTCATCTAAACACTTGTTTTAAGCATTTCATACTTTTTACCTGTGTAAGTTCTCTCTCTCTCTCTCTCTCTCTCTCTCTCTCTCTCTCTCTCCACTTGTTTGAAGCATTTCATACTTTTTACCTGTGTAAGTTCTCTCTCTCTCGTCCGTGTGTGTGTGCGTGCGTGTGTGTCTGCTGGCTCTCTCTCCCCACTTGTTTTAAGCATTTCATACTTTNGTTCTCTCTCTCTCTCTCTCTCTCTCTCTCTCTCTCTCTCTTGTCTGTGTGGTGCACTCGTGTGTGTCTGCTGTATAAATTTTTTCTGACCCTAAATCATGACATTAATGTGATATTGACGTACGCTTCATCTACATTTGTTTAATGGGGTAGTAAGTTTGCATAATTGTAAACTAAATTCACTTAGACCACACATTTACCTGAATTCTTTACCCTACCTCTTTCTTTCATTGTTTTGAGTGCTTGTTGATATGACTGTGAATCCCATTGTGAATTGATCGTCAATTTTTCTTCATTAGATTGTTTATGTAAGAAGTGATATAGGGATGCAATGCAACTCATTTCTCCGAAAAAAGAAACGAAAAGAAAAAAGGAAAGTATTTTCCTGTATATAACCTATTCATGTTTCAGCTTGATCGCATGACTAGTTGTGCGATTGTGAAAATTTCAAAAGAATGCCTCATCTAGTTGTGAATTCATTTCATTTGGACAAAGTCAATTGGTTTAGCCTCTTAATAGGTATATCTCTTCAAAAAATTTATGCAAGAATAGAGATTTAAAGTACGCAGGACTGTAGAGGGGTTGAATGAAAAGGAGGCTATAATTTCTTTTATGTGGCCCAGCCACTAGATGGCATAGCTTTTCAAACATCTTAAGGCCCAAAAGTTACTTTTAAGGGGCTGTTTGGTATGGGTTAAAGTTTGGATGGGAATGGGAATCTTAGGATTCCCATGTTTGGTATAGGGTATTGGGCTTTTTTGAAACTCAGGTAAGTGGATACATCAGGGCTCACTTTGCTGGGGAAGGGGGTAATGTGAAAGCAATCTGAAGTGGTAATTGTGGGTCCATCACACGATTCTAGAAAATAATACATAAAATCGTGTACGATTTAAAGAAGTACACGATTTTAGAATATAACATATAAAATCGTATACGATCTAAAGAAGTACACGATTTTAGAAAATAATACATAAAACCGTATACGATCTGAAGAAGTACATGATTTTAGAAAATAACACATCAAACCGTAAACGACGTAAAAAAATAAACGATTCCAGAAAATAACACATCAAATCGTAAAAGGCCTAAAGAAGTACATGATTCCAGAAAATAACACAAAACCGTATATGACCTAAAGAAGTACACGATTTTAGAAAATAACACATAAAACTATGTATGGCCTAAAGAAGTGCACGATTCCAAAAAATAACACATAAAACTGTAAACAACCTAAGAGTGTTTTGAGAATTGTATAATTATTTTAAATAAAAATATTTGTTATTTTATGAGAAATTAATATTGTTCTTTAAAAAATTATGTTTATTCATTATTAATAAAAGGGCCAAAAATGATTATTTCAATTATTTTGGACAAAATACAAAAAATCAGTACATTTCCGTGTCTAACCAAACAAAGTTTTTTGGCATTCCTGAGAATCATGAGAAAGATTCTAGTGCACAACCAAATATAGTTATTCAAGTTTTCAAACCATCACATTACCTTCTTCAGCTTTTCCATTAATCTGAAAACTTGGAACTCCCCATACCAAATAGCCCTGGATGAATTATCATAAGATTTTCTCTATTTAAAGGACTTTTTTAAGTATGTATACCCAGTAACTTTTCTAGGAAGGTCTTGTAATACTTTTACCTATGGAATTAAAAGTCATCCCAAACGGGCCTATAGAAACACAAAAGGGAAGGGTAAGATATCGAATTAAGTTTTTAAATTTGTTCATAAACCATGATAATGTTCTTTGCTTGATCGATGCTAGTGATTTGTTCTTATGGTAAAACCCGTCTGCAGGAATTTGGACTGATAGACAGGAGAGAGCTCGCTCCGCTTCAAGAGCTCATCGAATCCATTGTTGTTCCTTACTAAACAGGCTCTGCGTATCCCTGGAATGAACTTACCTCAGGGACACGTAATAAATGTTAAATAAATGTTGATAATCAGTGTTTGACTTGGCTGTGTTCTATGTAGTTTAACGTTTATAAGTTGATGCGCATATGCTGTGTGTTCCTTGGATCTTTTTATCGTCTTCTTGGCTACTAAAATGAACTAGATATAAGCTTTGTCTATGTTGCTTGAGGTGCTGCATGTTAAAATGGCTGAAGACTGCCGGCTTTACAGCCACCAAAGCTGGTACAAGAAACAAGACTAATGTTGCTTGGGTTTTAATTACTTTGGAAATATACTTGAATTTGTTTGATGTAGATTCAGGAGTGTTTTATCTAATTTGCACCAAATGTTGTTATCCGAAGGTTAAGTCACTTATGAAGCACTAAACAAAGTTTAATTGTGAAACCGTGCTTTTACTTTTTATTTTTTATATTTTTTTATTTTATTTTTTCGGGGTGTTTTTGTAATCGACATATGCCCTGTTGAACTATTCTCATTTTGGCTCTTGAATTCAAAACATCTAATGTGTCTAAAGTTGCACATTTTGCTAGTTTAGCTGTTGAACTTCCAATTTTCTACTTTCCAACATAAAAAGAAGAACAAAGGAAAGAAATTAAACGCCAGTTGCTAACTATTTACTTATGCTTAGTTTAAATTTTCTTCCTGTAATATGCAAGCAATCTAATATGGGAATTGTAATTCAAAAGTGATATTCTACATCAAAAACCCGAACTTCAATATCTCGATCCCCATTCACACTTGTACCCTCGGAAAGAAGGTTTATTTATTTATTTATTTATTTGAAAGTTTCAACTTTGCCTACAGAACCACTAAACAATCACTCTCTGGTAGGCGAATAGAATTGCATTTAACTGATTTTAGTCTCTATACTTATTTGGATTTTCAAACAACATTATAATTATGTGATTGGCGTTTTTTTTGTTTGTTTCCCCGACAGAATAGATTTTAGTGATTTGGGGATAAAGTCGAAAATTTTGGAAATGTGAGGCATAATCAGACATTCTACATAACTCCGGGGGAATATAAACTAAACCATTTTTTTCTAGATTTAATTGAAAATATTTATCTTTAATGTATATCCGAAATATGGTGTATTTCTACTTGCAATATTTATTGTAAATATTAGTTCATTGAGCTTTTGAAATAAGAAATGTTTGCTGAACAAAATCAATGACGTTCGGTCCTTGTCAAATTTTGTAGTTGTTTTTTCAAGATTAAAGATGATGATTTCACATCAGTCGAATATGTTTCTTTTAGTTATTATGAGTGTTTTAACCTGCGCGTTTACTGCGGATTATATTCTGTGTATAATAAGTTTATAATGTAATAATTGTTATATTATTTATAATAGTTAGTAATTTTTTATAATACAATGATATTTGTTTTTGATATAATAAGATGTTTTTCAGAATATTACAAAATGTTTTTATACTAAAGTAGGTTGGTAATTCACTTCACAGCTTTTGCTTTCCTTTCTTTTGTTGCTCCTCTTCACTGCAATTAGAGGATAAAAATTAGAATAGGAAAAAAGAATTTGATTAAACTATTTTGTTAAAGGGAAAGGATGAAGTTTTGTTATTAAGATATGCAGTATTCATTTTTGAATATAATCAAATTAATTACCTGATTAACTTTCGCTTCGTTGATGCTTCTGTTGATGTTGTTTTTGATCTGAAATACAAATATATATATATATTATTTAAATGATGGATCATGTATTATATATTTTTTAAAATTAAGAATAATCAGATAGTTGCATTTTACCTTTCTGTAATTTTTTTTGGATCAGGTGTTTTTGGATCAAGCGGTATGGTTGGTATTACTTCTGTTTCTGCAATAGTTAGTGGTGCTGGAAGTGATAATGTGGCGGATTCATCGTTATCAAAAATCTTTGACACGATTGTGTCAATTAAAGCTCCACTAGTTCTGAAATAAACTTGGAATATTCTTGTTTGTCCGCATAGTTGCTCGATTATTGGTGGCAATATTGTCGAATCAGTGTAACCTTCTTGTATTGTTAATACGGAGCATGATTTTTTTATTAGAACTTGGGCTGCTTTTCCGAATATTGTGATGACGGTGAACCTTGTTTCATCTTGAATTCTGGTATTTAATTTATACCTGTTGAAGTAATAATGTGAAAGAAGAATTTAGTATAAAGAATTAGTGGAAATATTTTAGTTACTGTTTGGTATTCTAAACTATTGTTTTTTTATGTATAAATAAATTAATTAAAGAAATATTTATATAAATTATTTGATTATATGTTGTACCATGGAGTTGGGATTGATGTCAGATGACCATGTGTGTCGCACCACCACCCACTTCCTATTTCGGGACTTGTCTTGGACACTGATGACAGGAATTGTAATACCAACCTTGGTGTTTCAAATTTAAATATTGATGCCTTTACTGTAAATTTGATTCCCTGGAGGTAAAAAAATCTGATATTAGTTTAAATTATAATTTGGAATGATATTTTTATTTATATTATTGTATTCATTTTAACCAGTTGAGTTAGTTGATCTAGTCTGTTTAGTTCTGCAATTGTTTTTCTGTTCTGCAATTTTTCCTGTTCTGGTGGTTATTTTTCTCTTGGAATGGGAGCTGGAAGGAATTCGATGTGCAGTATTGTGTGTTGAAACCTGAAGAGTAAATACATGAAAAAGGATCAATATTTAATTAAGGTCAATGTGGTAGTTTTTTTTTAAAAAAAAGAAGTATAAATGATAATTTTTACCGTGTTTTTAATGCGTTAACTTCTGGTATGTCTATGTTCATATAACATATTATTGCATTTGTACTTGCAACATATATATTTCCTATTCGACATAGAAGTTTATATTAGTTAATATATAATTTAAAATAATGTGTGTATTTGGTGTGAAGATAAAATATAATTATTGGTTACCTAGATATTGTTTTACTCTCATAGATGTAAAAATGGTTATGACTGGTTCCTCGATCGTATTTACAATATCTGTATTAAATTTTTTAGATGTCTCGTCCCATGAAGTGATTTGCAGTTTTTCACTCCTGTAGTTTGGGAAAAAATAGCATCAAATTAAGGTCAAAGTGGAAAATTATTATTATTTTAATATGTTAATGTTAGAGATAAATGAATTCATTACCTAATGTTTTGTATTATCAACGTTCATCTTGGTATCATTTTTTCCTTGATCTCTGTTTCTTCTAGATCTTGTATTTCTATTAACATTCCTATAACATCTATTGTTTATTAAAAAAAAAAAAAAAAAAAAAAGAGAGGGAAAAAAGGATTAATATAAAAAAAAATTAGATAATTGTTGGTAAGTGTTAATTAGAAAATAATATTGTAATTATTAATACCTGATAAGATGTTATGAATATCTGTTTTTGTAGGCAGCTGGTTAAAATATATGAAATAGAATTTATGCATTGGAATGTTTGTTGTTAGGGTCGTTATTGGACTGAAGGAGATTGCTCTGGCAAACAGAGGTATCGCAATATAGGGGACGACTTTATATCTTGGTTTATTCGGTGCAACATTGAAATTGCTGATTTGGTATACTTGTCCTTCAGTTATTTGTTGTAAAATATGATCTGCATCTCGAGCTTTGATTGTTCCGTGGATTGCTTCGTGCTGTATTTTATACAAAAAGTATTTGATTATTACATGATATTGTATAAGATTAAGTATTAATGGATATATGTATTAATTATAATGTATTATAATGTCGTATGACATAAAGTAATTTAATGCTATTTTTTTACCTTATGATCAACTAAGATACAATCCTATGATCAACTAAGATACAATCCAAACTTTTAGACGCCCGGTTATGTAATTGTTGTTATGCCAGAGTCTGATGATGCGAGCTTCGATTGCTCCGTAGATTTCATTAGGCTTGAGAGATCGTATCGGTATTGTCATTTTTGTTTTAACTGCAAAAGGGGAAAAGCATTAATAATATTTATTTAGAAAATGAAATCTTTACACATGGTCAATTATATGTAGCTTTATCGCAAGTAACAACTCCTAAAGGACTATATATATTGATAAATGAATCCGTCAATAAACATCCAACTCATGTCAAAAATATAGTTTATAAAAAAATTTTACATAACATTAAGTAAGCATAAAAATTATTTTCTGAATTATCCTAATATAAATTTATATATGCATCTCTGAACATTTTATATACAAGGTGATTGGCCATCTAGTTTCATTAATAATCATTTCTATTCTTGGAATATATACTTTTTTATTTTTATTATTTGAATTTATAATCTGACCATCTATAATTCTATTTGTTAATTGTGTGATGATAAGCCTTGTTCCGTTACATAATCCTATTGATTGATTTAAATTTCGTAATAACATTATTGGAGTTCCGATCATAAGACTTAATTCATGTGATGGTATGCCGTTAAAATTTAAAGTATGTAAAAATTCTTGAGGATATAATAAATTAAGTTCATCAATATTTTCAGTTGTAACTATTATTGTATCATAACTATAATAAAATTTTGATTCGTTTGGTATTAATGATAATATATATTTATTTATATCATCAGCTATATTATTCTTTGGAGTTATTATTACTCTATGTTGTATATAGTCAATATTGTTAAAGTTTTTTCCAAAATCGTCATATATTAATTCTAAAATTTTTTCAATTGGATTTGCTTCGTATTGTATTATATATTTTTTTGGTATTTTAATCTACATTTCATCTTCATTTTCAGGATCTTTTATTCCTTCTGCAGTACCATTTCCAACATTTAATATCCATTTTGAAAAGTCTGAAATTTCTTTCTTTTCTTGCTCTGTTGTATTAGGATTTTTTAACCTCATATTTTCTGTTGGGGAGAATAATTTAAAATATGGCCATAGATAAGAATTATTTATGCTTGCATTTATTATGTCTTCTTTTGTTCCACCAGGTATAACAAGTAAGATTTGCCTGATATCACCTCCCAATATAATTGTCATTCTACCAAAAGATTGGTTAAAATTATCTTTTAAGTCTTGTAGTGTTTTGTCTAAAGCTTCGAAACAATGTTTATTATTCATTGGTGCTTCATCCCATAATATTAATGATGTTTTTTCGATTAATTTTGCTAATTGGGTTCCTTTTTTGATATGGCAAATAGAAAATTTATCAGTTGATAAGGGTATTCGAAATCTTGAATGTGCGGTTCTACCTTTAGGTAATAATAATGAGGCTATTCCAGATAATGCAACAGCTAAAACGATTCCATTTTTTGATCTGACTTTTGTAATGATTGCATTCCATAAGTAAGTTTTTCTGGTTCCTCCGTATCCATAAATAAAGAATAAATCTTGTGTTTTATTGTTCAATGACTCTATAATTTGTTCATAGATATGCCATTATTCATTATTTAAGTTTTTTTCTAAAGTTGTATTTTCTTCTTTTAATTTGCAAATGTCGTAGTCTAATTCTTCTCGCAAAAGTTTATTATTTAAATCATCAATTAATGTTCTAGTTAGTAGAGGTAAATTAAAATTTGTTATAGTTGATGAATTTGAATTTAATTACTTTTCTAATTCATATAAGACATAGTTGTATAATTCGTTTTCAGGTATTTAAAAGTTTGGATTATTGAATAAGGTTTTGATTCTATGTAAAATATCTTCCGTCATAAGTTTCTAATGATTTTGTAATAATGTTATTGGATTGTTTACATTATAAAATAATAAAATTATGGTAAATAATTATCGTAATTGATATGGAGTTGACCAAAATGAGGCTTCTAAGATTGATTCATTCCACTCTTTATCATCTCCTAATAAACCTAATATATTACATGCTGCTTGCTATGTAAGGTATGTTATATCATTAATTGTTCTTATAAATTCGAAACTTGTTGCTCCTTTTTGATGATTTAATAATAATTTTAGATATTATAATTCTCCAGAACTTGGATGGACATAAAAAGTTCGTCCAATTGAATATTCTGATTTTCTGGGAGTCCAAATTTTGTCTTTATTATTCCATACCCATTTAGTGGGGAATTGTATATAAGAAAGTTATCTTGCTTTTGCATTAATTTTATTAATTTCCATCCATTCTGTTAAAGTTGTTTTCTGGATTCCTGGTTTTTCTGATTATATTATATAGACATTACTTCGAATGAAATGTTATGTTTTGCATATGTTTTAAATGAATTGTTAATCTTTGTACTACTGGATTTCTGTGGTGTATGGGATATTCATATAATCTCCACATAGCTTCATATGGTGTTATATATCAGCAGTTAATATAGTTTTTTATTTCGTCTAGTTTTTTAAAAGTAGTTTGTCCAAATTGTTCAGTGCATATATTATCTTCTATTATTGCTCTTATTCTATCTGGACCTTTTGTTAAATACTTAAATAAATATTTTATTAATATAAACTGTGAACATATTTCAACTTTTATGTGGGCGCAGAATTTTAAGCATAAATCTTTATTATAAAGGACTACAAATCTATTGTCCAATTTAATATCTTCTTTTTGTACATAAAACATTGTATTTCTGCGTTTGCAGTTGACGAATCCGTTTTCTTCGATGGTTGTTTCATTTTTAAATTGTTTAAGAAATTTTTTAGAACAAACTGAGTTTTTCATACATGGAGCATTTGTTTTGGCAGCACCGCATGGTCCATGTATCATAAATTCTGCTATAATGCTATATTCTTGTGGGTTTTTTTTCCAGGATCAGGTATTTCGGTTGAGATAAATTTATCTATTTGTGATGGTTCAGATAATTTTTCATTTGGGCTAACCAAAATAAGAAATGACAATGAGGAAGACCGCACTTTTGAAATTTGATCACATATAGATCTACATAGAAAAAGAAATATAAAAAAGGAAAAAGGTATTAGTTTTTTTTTATGAATAGGAATTAGTATTTTTATTTGTAGATTTTGTTTTATTAGGTAAGGAAATGTTGTTGTACCTGCAACAACTGCTCCGAAAATTTTATCGGTTTTAATAGTAGACAAAACTTGGTTTAATTTCATTTTAAAAATTCTTGTAATTATATCTGGTCTATCTTCAAGTCTTTGACCGGGAATTTTGTTTAGGGCACGTAAAATTTCAGGCCATTTAGGATTGTATGTGAATATTACGAATAAGTCAGGATTACCATATTGTTTACATATTATCATTGCATCTTGATAATTTTGAATCATGTATCTAGGACTTCATGTATGGCTAGATGGGAGAATAATTATTTTACCAATTGCTCTAGCATTTGTATCTCCCCTTATATAGCATTTTGGATACCTTGATAAATTTCAGATCTTAAATTTTTTTAGTTTTTTCTGACATAATCTAATCGATCTTCTTCAACAGAAGCATATGCATCAACTATGCATTGTTGAAAAAGTCTTCCACTCTTAAATAAGATATTGTTTTCATTTTCGCGTTGTTGTAATTGATAGCAATAAAATGCTCTCATAGGTATTCTATTTGTTGAAGGTCATTTTCCTGGTCTATCCATATTCCAATTTAAATCGATTCTATAACCATCTTCTCCGTATGGAAATAGAAGAGGGTATTGCAAGGCTATATAAGATGGATGTAATTTTGTAATTCTTTGTAGATTATCTGTTTTATCTTGAATTATAATGTCTCTTCCTTCTTCATATTCATCAATATCTCCAACAATTAAACCTCCTATATCACTTGAAGTGGGTAACTCATATTGATTGCTATTCGTAGATCGTCGTCTTATTAATCTCAATTTCATAGATAGGATTTCATTTTCATTGTATCTATCTTTAACTATACGGAAAAGTTTTACTAAGTTATTGTTTTCATCAAGTGGTTTTATTAAGTTTTCAATAATTGATTTTGTCATTTCTTTTGTTGCATCATTAAATAAAAATATTGACATTCAATTTTCAATTTCATTTTCTGTGCCATATATATATAATTGGAAAAATCTCGGATGATTATTGTTGGCAATAACGATCCCATAAGATGATGTATTTGGCCGCTGATTTTGAAAATATATGGGCCATCTGAATTTTTGTATTTTTTTCTATGTTTGCTCCAAATGATGTAAAAGCAAACATTGAACTAAAGGCTCTAATATTTTTTTAGAAATGTGTACTTAAAGGTCCTCCATAATAATCAAGTAATTGACTTAGTATAGGAGGTGGATTTTTTCTTAGAGGAAGTTTTATTTTTCCGTTTTTACAACGTAGATTATATTTTGGTGGATAAGTCTTTTTAGTAGACTCGTCGAACTAAAAGGATGCACCACAGTATTCACAAAGACAGGAGCAATCTCCAAGATCGTGATATTCGTTGATATCACCTGTAATGTGATATTGAATAAGAATTAAAAGTAAGAAATTATATAGGTAATTAAATCTATAGTGGTAAAAGTGTTTTTTTTTCCCTCTATTTTTATATGAGGGCGTGAAGGAATTACTTGGTATGCTAGAATTGTTTGGTACAGGCGCTTCAGTTGAATGAAATAGATTTCTTTCATAACTTGTAAAAGTTGATATTGAAATAGGCCTTGATCGATAAGTATTTTCTGGAACGATACCTGACTCCTCATACCGATAACATAAACTATCATCATGGCTGAGTTCAAAGTCTTCACTTAAAAGGTCATGGTAACGTCGCTTACGCTGACGTTTCGACGATGAAACATTTGTCGACATTATCCTATTATTTATCTAACATAGAAAGTAAAAGAAAATGTTATTATATTAATATTTGTTTTATCGAATATTATATTGTTGTTATTCTTATATAAATTAATTTGATTTTTTCCTCTTTTTTTTCGCTATTTATTTTCCCTGTCATATGGACTTATTTGTGTTATACTAATTTCACTTTAGATCATTATTTTTGGTATTAGTATTATATTGATATATTTAAATTATTTATATGGCCTTTGTTGATAAATTTTTAAAATTGTGTTCATGTACTATGCTTTATTTATAACTAATGAATTTTTTAGTTGTTATTTTTTTCGCATTATTATTGTTATATTATCCATACATTAATAGATTTCTTGATATTATATAAATGTTCTTTGTTTTTTGTCATTGTTTAAACTGTTTGAGTTTATTATTATTTTTCATGATTGTATTATCACATAAATTTTCATATGTATAAGAGCTATCTTTTTCCTTCTCCACTTTTTTTTGTAGGAATTGAATTATCAAGGGAAAATATATTTATTTTTTTCATTAAAAAAAAGAGATATGCTAAGAGTATCTTTTTTTATTTTATATATATTGATTATAATTAATTATCACTGTGTAATATAAATTTAATTTTTTCTTTTAGTTATACGCTCCATATATATTACTTGATTAATTATATTATTGAATTATAGATTGATTTAATATATTAGTTGAATTGTATACTTTTCATATGTATTTTGTTTTTTCATGTTCTTTTGGTGATTAAGTAAGTAAATGCTATTTTCTTTTTCCTTCTATTTTCTGTTGTTAATTGTTACTTATGTTTATTTTTTCTTTCCTTTTTTTTGTTTTAAAATAAGTAAATAAATATATTCTTCTTCTTTTTTCCAGCTATTAATTATGGCTTTATTTTCTTTTTTTTCGGCTATTAATTATGGCTTTATTTCCTTTTTTTTTTTTGGCAAGATAATAACTTTATGTTTTAATTATGTATTCTATATATGTTTTAATTTTTATATATATATATTTTTACCACTTCATTATTTATATCAAAGGAGGGGGGGTTTCTTCTCCTTCTTTGTCTAATGTTGTGCTATTTCTTTCCCTTTTTTAAGTTTGTATGGTAGTTTTTTACGGTCGTAATATTTACAATGAGAATATTATCAAATCTATTTTTGCTTTTTCTAATTAAGATATTACCAAATTTGTTTATCCTTACTCTAATTAATCTATTAGGAAGTCAGTTTTTTGCCGAATTTGGTAAATGCATTTATATAAAATTCAATTGTGTACCATTTATTCTACCTTTTCTCTCTTTTCCTAAGGTTTATATTAATATATCAATCATAGACTTTGCACAACGGATGCTACTTCCATATTTGAATCTATTTACAATGAACTTAGTAACAATCGCTAAAAAGAATTGAGTTTGGCATCCGAAATGTTATTGTTCGAAATCAATCAGAATTTGATCCAAATAATTATCGCTATGAATCTAAAATCAGATTTGGATACAAAATTATGACTACGAATAAAATTATAGCTGTTGAATTTAAATGTGGAAAGCATTAAAGTATAAATACAGTAAAATTGAATACATAATAAGAATAAAATTTCTTCAATAAATTTACAATAAAATGGAATACATTCTGTTTTTTCTTTTTTTTCATCTTACTCCAGAATAAAACTCTTATGCTTCTCTTGGAACAGCAAGAATTCTTCGTCCATGACATATCACTGACTTTTCATATTTACTATAATTATATAATATATTTAGATAAATATATTTAATTAAGTATAGAAGTAGATATGAGATTTGGCTCAGATGTATGAAGTATCATCAATATATAGTAAACTTATAAGATAATGTATTTGCAAATGTTTATCCAATTACCTCAGAAAGTGTTTCTTTCATATGGGGAAAAAACAGTTCGGACAATTAGATAAATACATGAAATATCATCTATATAGAAGAGAGTATACCATATATATTATATTACTAAAGTGACAAAATTTAAATCGCAGGACTATAAAATGGGCCGCTCAAAAACCACCAAGTAAATAATAGTAAACTGTTCAGAAATTACTAAGTAAACAGAGCTGAGAAGGAGTAAGAACCGATGAGAAGAGGCAAAAAATAGTTCAGAGAAAGGAAATTTTGGACAAAAAGTGGAAACAATTTTTGAAAGAAAGTTAGAATTAAGAATTAGGCGTCCACAAATCTAAATTGAATTACTGAAGGAAAAGTCAGACGAAAGGCTACTGAGTGAGATGAGAAGTAATAAAGGTAAAAGGGTCAAATAGACATACTTACTGTGCCAAAGAAATACATTTGGTACAATAATGCAAAAACAGAATGCTGACGACTAGGAATAACAGAGACAAAATTTTAAAAACAGAGAGACGGAAGAAGAGGGAAAAAGGAAAAAGGATCTTTCTCAACTTTAGTACATATAAATGTGTGAATATATAAAGTTATAAGTATAGAAAATATACTCAGGAAAGAAAAGAGAAGAACGACAGACAGTAGAAACAGAAGAGAAACAGAGCAAAAGAAGCATGTAGAAGCACAAAAGGCAGAGGAAGCTAAAAGTACCCTAGACGAAGAAACCAAGAACCCATAGAATGTTTAAAAGCCCAAGCCATCTCAATTAACGAAAGAGCAACTAAGAGAGCAACATTGCAAAATCAGCAAAAGACAGGCAAAGAGGTGAAATGGCCAGAACCACAAATAAACAACAGGGAGAAAAATGAAGGGCATAGATGGACACTCACAAACAATCAAGTAAAAAGACCGAACAGCCATGCCGACACAACAACCGCAGATCAAGCTTCCAAGGGCTAGGCCGCAATAACACATCCGAAAAGAATGTTACTGTTTTTTCTACAGTGGGTCTCTTCTCAGTTTTAGTGTTAAAAGAAAAGGAAGAGCCTTTTCTGGCTTTGGTACATACAAATAAATATTTACAAATATAGAAAATATACTTGAAAAAACTACAATAGTTCTGGAAGTTGGGAAATTTATTAGATGGACAGCAAAACCACTATTCGCAGTAATCTTTGAGCAGCCAACATATTACTCCACATGATAAAAAAGAGTAAGAAACTGAATACCATCATCATCGCCAAATATACACAGAATTATATAATAGAATCGAAAGGGACAAAAATAAAACTAAATAAAAGGAAGGGGGAGAAAGAAACAAAGAGAGGCTGCTGCAAAAGGCTAGATTTCATAAAGGCAAAAGAGAAGGCAAGACAAAAAGACCTAGCTAAAAAAACAAATGCACAAATAACAGCAATAAAGAGATAAGCACTTGAATAGTGTATATTAATTATTAATATCACACATTCCAATCAGATTCGGAGACAATAACAGAATTTAATAAAACAGGTAAGAGCACATAACATTTAATACAACAACAGAGAAATAAGTGTTTTAATAACATACAAACGGAACATAGAATCAATATTAATTAATGAAAGAGTAAAAGATGTCTATATTTGGGACTAAATGTAAAAGGGGAAAAAAACCAGGAAAATAGAGGACATTTAACATTCATAGTACCTGAAATAGTGCCAGAATATAGCTTTCCAACTAACTTCAGAGAGGCAGTGGTTATATGAAGAGTAGAATTAGGGATGAAAATAGAGTAAATACAACAGGGAGGGAAATGGAAATAAATTTAATAAGATTCAGGTAACAACTGATACTGAAGCAGATGAAACGTAGAAAGTACAATAAATGGTCTTGCTATTTATAATCAGGCAGCACTAAAAGATGATTTAAGGCCTTTTTTTTCAAAAAAAAAAAAAAAAAGAAGGAAAAACTCGTACACATGGCAATATCTAAAACGAAATCTTAATTAAAGGTAATATATTGAAAAACAAATTTAGAGACTTATCAAGGACGAAACTTTAAATTTTCAACCCTGTATTTATTTATTTATTTATTTATTTTTAGTCAGAGTAATAGGAAAATATCAACAGAGCATTAAATACACTTATTTAAAGAGATCTAAGCTATAAGTGCAAATCCACAGTTCATTAAAAGAGGTATATATCATTATGAACATTACTATTTACAGTTAAACAAGAGTAACAAAAAGTTAAGTACCTTTTTTTTTACAAAAAAGATAAAACTAAACAAATGGCAATATATAAAACAAACACTAAGTAGAAGCTAACGTATTTTTTGAAAAACAGAAACTTTAAGAACTCGTGAAGGATGAATTAAACGCACATATTTAAAGAGATTTGAAACCATAAATACAAACCCACGGATCATCAAAAGCAAAAATATAAGTCATTATAGGCATGCAAAATATCTAAAAGAAATGATAAATATAAAAAAAAAAAAAAAGCAAAAAAATCTCACAAATTATTCCAAGGATTATCCACGCAACACTAGCAAAAAGAGGTAGAAAAGGCGGCACAATTAAGAGAGAAAAGATAGGAGAAAGCATCGAGAAGCACAAAGACCAGAGAACAATCAGAGCCTATTAGATAGAGAAACCAAAGGGCTAAAGAAATAACCTAAAAGGCGAGCCATTTCACTTGACCAAATCACAATTAAGAGAGCATCCTTAGAAAATGAGCAAAAGTATTACAAAAAGACCAAAAGACCACAACCACAAAAAAATTACGGAAAGAATATTAAGGACAAATACATAAATTCACAAATACCAGAGTGGAAAAGACAAAGCAGCTATCCTCAAACATTGACCATATAAAGACTTTCAAGGGTAAATATGTAAAACGATAAATAACAGCATAAAAAGACTGACTGGTTATGTTCACACAGCAAAAACAGATAGATTTTTAAGGGCAAATAAGTAAAGTGACAAACAACACAATAAAAAGACCAAATAATCATGCCCCAAGATAAAGCACAGGGAAGACCTTTAAGGGCAAGCATATAAACAATGAACAACTAATTAAAAAGACCAAATACTCATGCCCATACGTGAACCTCAAAAATAATTTTAAGGGCAAAAATGTAATAAAACATGCATAACATACAAAAAAGCATACTTACAACCCGGCCCATGCAAAATTACCAAAATGTCCTCCCCAAATAACAATTTATCACACAACAGTATCAGGGCAAAACCATCAAAGCACTCCAATTAAAAAAAAAACACTTTGCAAAGAAGCGGAAGAAAACTCAGAAAGATGCAAGATCACTATTCACTCTACACTGCAAACCATGGAACCGGTTAGAACAAATCCCATGAACAAAGATCAAACAAAAACAACACCATATGACAAATTGTTCCAAGGATGAGATAACCAATATTCAATTAATTTCCATAACAAAAAAAATTCCAAGAAGCAGAACCGACTTCATGTATCAACCAAGGCAAATTTAAGACAAACAATAACCAAAAAGAGAGCAATAATCACCAGGGAAAAAATACGATGGGCAAAGAAAATTTCAGAGCCAAAAACGTACCAAGCAAAGGGGAGGCTCTCGCATAATACTCAGCAAAACTCAGATCTCGCGAATCCATTCCAAATCAATGAACAAAACACCAAAAAAAAAAAAGAACATTAAACATAAAAAGAAATTAAAAAAAAAAAAACAAAAACACCAACAAGCAACAAAACCGAAGAACAACCATTGGATTAAGAACAGAAAAAATGAAACAAACCCTCAAAATATCTAAATCAAGCACACAGAGAGGGAAAACAATAATCCTGAAGAACAAAAGTAGATACCGCACACAGTGAAAGAGAAAAGCAAGAGGGAAAGAAGTATCGAGAAGTAAGGAAAAAAGAATCACAGAAAGAGAAACCAAGAAGCAACAAAAGTGAAAAAGAACACCTAGAACAACCATCGCAGTAAAGACAAAGGAGAAGAAACAAACTGTCAAAGAAGGCAACTCAAACCGAGAGAGGAAGAGAAGAATAATCTGGAAGAACAAAAGGAAGAATGACACACAGCAGAAAGAGAAGAGAGATAGAGCAGAAGATGCATCGAGAAGCACAGACGGCAGGCAAGGGTAAAAACACCCTAGACGGAGAAACCGAGGACCAAGGGAATGACTGAAAGCCCAAACCATCTCAGCTAATGAAAGAGCAACTAAGAGGGCATCATCGGAAAATCACCAAAAGACCAACAAAAAGACCAAACGGCCACAACCATAAATAAATAACAGGGGAAAAAGTGAACGGTAAAAACGGAAACTCACAACCAACCACGTAAAAAGATCAAACAGCCATGCCCAGACAACAACCACAGGTCAAGTTTCCAAGGGCAAGACTGTAATAACACATCCAAAAAAGATGTGACTGTTCTTTCTACAGTGGATTTCTCCTTAGCTTTAGTATATATAAATAATATGTGCCTAGTATTACTTTCAATCTTATTTGAGCCATTTTAGAACATTTAACTGACAAATACGATAGGTTAGAATTTTTATTTTTATTTTCTCTTCTTCTGTTAAACTAATGACATATGAAGGTTATTACTATTGAGTTCACTTGTTGAAATTTACGTAAACGTAAAATATAATGGTGAAACACTTTTAGATTACCTAGTAGTCGCTAAGAAAACTACGTTCAAATATAAATATGATCTTTCAAGTTGCTACTTGCCATGTNAAGAAAAAGATAAGGTAAATGTCTTAGCTATACATTCCAAATGGCAGCCTAGATAATTAGTAAATATCGAAGATTTTTAATTAAGCTACTGGGTATTTTCATATACTCTAAAAGTCACTATATATGTCAATCAATGCCATCTTTTGTATGTCTTGAAGAAAGAGTCACGACTATTGGTAAAATTTATATTGCGACAAAAATTAACTTAGTTTTAAAATCAACCTAGTATAAAAAGTTGTACATTGGTAATTAAGACAGCCATTATACGAATGACAAAGTACTGTTATTTGAACGAACCATTAACCTATAAGTAATTCTAAATTATTCTTTTCAAGAAGCTAGTAATTGACATGACATATATCGATTGCAAGGAACTTTAATACACACACATATATATAGGTAGGTAATACTTTGTGACAATTTGTTGAACAAACAAAAACCTTTGAAGGAGTAAATATGTATAGAACCAACAATGGAAATGTCTTGCTTATGATTATGTCAAGTATGTTTCTCGTAATTGTTGTGTACGCAGATATGCTTTCAAATCCATCATTTTTTCTTGATCATGCAGCTCCTTCTCAATCTTTACTTCTCACACGCTCTAGCATTGATGTATTCAATGTAGTACCACTCAGACCTAAAGGACCAAGATCCCTTCGTTGCAAAGGCAAGGCTTTAAAATTTTGCCTAGAAAAAATGAGAAATGAAGTCAAGATCAAACAGCAGCGTCACGTGATGGTAAGAGATATTATTGAAATATATGAGCCATGTTGCGATGCGGAATATGAAAAATGTATGGAAAAAACAGCATAACTACAGTCATTGGGTGCCGTGCTCCATCACCAATAGGGTAAAATCCGCCAGAAAGGTCTTTAGCAAGTACTCTCGTTAGTAGAGTTGGAAACTACTATGATAACGTACAATGAGAGATACTATTTTAGCCCTCTTTTCTTTCCCCTTTTTGTTATCGGAAATAAAAAATTAAAAAAAAATAAACTACAGTCACTAGGAAACCTCCAAATCGAGCCATTTATATGGGTAATAACATTCTATGCATGCACTTTTAGGGAAAAAATGTTATATGTGTGTGCTTTATCAATGAGTGGTATAATATTTATCTATTGATCGTTACTCTAATTTGAATCGTTTAATTGTGATCAAAAGGTTATAATTAATTGGGAAAAATATCATCGTAAAATGTGTATGAAAAGTACATAGAATATGATCATAAAATATATGATGGATTATTGAATTATTACCTTTTTTTTTTCTCATTCTATTCATTAAATTCTATTATACTCGTTCTTATTCAAGACCTCGTTAATTTTGATTTCACCTGGGTTGGAATTATCATTTTTAATTATTTTTCTGTTGTAAGCATAATAATGCCAACGTCATTTGGTATTAGAATCAATTCTACGATGTTTGATCAATCCTAAATTGATTGATTTAGTAATTCTCTTATTCATGTGGTGCGATTTATTTTCCTTAATAGACGTTGTATCCTAAAAACTATAAATAGGGACTTTGTACTCATTGTCAATACACAATAAGAAAAGGTTAATTCTCTTTATTTCCGATAATTCTATTACTTTCTTGAAGATATAATCTTTTTTTTTCTCTTGAAGGTATAATATTTTTTTTGGGGGGCTAGAAGAAAAAAATGTCATAGGGTTAGAAGATGACATATCTGGTATCCCTATAATCTCGGGTGGTGGACCCATCTATGTCCATTAATGGATCATTCTTTAAGTGATTGTCCATAAATCTCAGACTATAAATAGGGACTTTGTACTCATTATTAACACACAATAAGAAAAGGATAATTCTTTTTATCTCCAATAGCTCTATTCCTCTCTTGAAGGTATAATCTGTTTTTTTTCCTTGAAGGTATAGTCTTTTTTTTTTTTTTTTGGCTGAAGAAGCACCTTACCACTTGCCTGTTAGTATAATAGTGTGTAATTTTTTGTTGATTTACATATAATTTGCCTTCGTAATGCCCTCATTATGTTTTGTGTTCCTTACCATCAATATTGCTTATCTCATTTATATTGAATATTATTAGGTATATTGTTATACATTCTGTAGCCTCTTTTTATATATAATTTCGGATACCAGTGTTTGATCACTGACTCAATAATATGCATAAACTGGGGTTAATTTGGGTTCATGCAATCTTTGTTTTCCGTGGGTGTATGATGGTTTGTGAGTATAAAAGTAATTGCGTCTTATATTATATTATTTCCATTGACTAATGTTTTCTTCTTGAGATTATTTGTGTTTTGATTTAAATACATATTCCCAAAATTTATTATGGTTTGCAAAAGAATTTATATGCTGTGTATATTTATTTATTCATCTAATTGAGAATATATATATATATATATTGTTAAATCTCTATTTTATGTTTTCGGTTTTAAGACAGTCATAGTTTTAATTATGTTCTATTAACATTCATATTTCAAATAGTATGCATATGTATTACATTTTGCTCAAATTACATATTTCGTTTCCTTTTTTTGGTTGTTAATAATACTTATGTATTCTATTTAATTCTTGATACATAAATCTAATTTTTGGAAATACTACATATATTGTTCATTCTATTTTTAATTTGATATGTGCATGATTAATTCTTTGTTATCCATTATATGATATGATCAAATAATCGAGTCTATTATATTTATTCTTTTTTACATTATTAATTTTGTTATATTTTGTTCAGTATTTATAATGTCGAATATCGTAAAGCTTGAGTTTGTCACTTTAGATATATCGGGACAAAATAATCTGGCATAGATCCTCGATCCTGAGATTCATTTGGCTACCAAAAATCTTGGTGAGACAATCAAGGAAGGAAACGAAGCGTCCTTACAAGACTAAAATATGAATAACTCATCGTAAGAGATCCATTTTGTCCTTTGGCAAAATTTAAAGGATCAGTTTGACTACCTGGCAACTATAATGCTGCCAAAAGTTTGCAATAACTAGATCTACCTGTGTTTATAGGATTATAAAATAGTGGGCGAGTATAACTCCGCAATGTTTAAAATCACTTCTCAATTGAAATTATGCAGAAAACCAATTACTGAAATAGAAATGTTGGAAAAACATATTCCACATTTTATGCATCCAATGTAATTTGACAATAACAATATTGAGAGCAACAATATCGAAAGCGAGGTTATAAAAAATATTCTTAAATTATTATTATGTCTCGTCGTTGCTGAAAAAAATAATCAACTTTTGATGAAAAATTATGAGTTTCGCCCAATTGGTTAAGCTCCACTTCATGAAGTGAATGCGACATATGATGATTCTATTTCACTGCCTAAAGTAAAAGCCACAAATAGCAGGCCTAATCATAGTGGTTGCCAAGGGTAAGGTCTCAGTCACGGTGGTGGTCATAATAATACTTGGTATCATAATGACTATAATGACTATTCCCCAAACTTCAAGAAACGGGGAAATGATAAAAAGAACCAAGAAAAGAGAAGAAAAATAAAGAAAGTGTCTGCTATAGATGTGGGATGGAAGGACATTGGGAACGTACTTGACATACACTCAAACATCTTACTAATATTTACCAAGCATCACCAAAATAAAGGGGAAAAGGCATAGAGACAAAAATTACTGAGCAAGATGGTCTGATAAATAATTCATATCTAGATATGTCTGATTTCCTCGATAATATTCCCAATGGGAATATCGATGATCTAATTAGCGAGGAAAATATCAACATTGGTTAAATATTTACCAAATTGGTCTTTATGTCATTTTTATAAATTTAGTAATAAGTCTTTATATTATCTTTATGTTTTCAATAAAATGTCTCTAGTTTGTTATTTCAAACTTATTTCCTTATATATAATGCATTTAATATTTAAGAAATAACATTTCTTTTATTTTATTCTTACTTTTATGTCCGTTTAATTTTTATAAATAAATATGAATACAAATGATAATTTTTTGGCTCTAAAATCAATGGTGAAGATCGATGTCTTGCATCAATACAACAATACACACTATTCTTAAAGAGAAGAAATATTTTCTCCATCTGCAATTGGTTGTATCGTCAAAACAATATCTGAGGTTGCTAATATCATTGAAGATTCTGGAAAAGCCATGTTATGTTGCCTGGAGGGACAAAATTTATAATAAATAATGCCTTATTTTCTTGTAGATCAAAGAGAAATTTAATAAGTTTTAAAGATATTCGTCGCAATGGTTATCATATTGAGACTATAAATAAAGATGATATACAATATCTTTATATTACATCTATTATCTCAGGCCAAAAAATATATGTTGGAAAAATTACTTGCGTTCTCTTCTGGATTATATTACACATTTATAAGCCCAGTTGAATGTAATATTATGGAGAATCAAAAGTTATTAAATCCAAAGAATTTTATTGTTTGGCATGACCGGCTGGGCTATCCCAGGTCAATAATGATGCAAAGAATCCTTAAAATTCACATGGCCACACATTAAGGAATGAGAAAATTCTTTTATCCAATGAGTTTTCATGTACTACTTGTGCTCAAGGAAAAATGATTGTCAAGTCATCTCTAACAAAAGTGGTAGTTGAATCTCTAGTATTTTAAGAACGAATTCAAGGAGATATATGTGGGCCCATTACTCCATCATATGGACTATTTCGATATTTCATGGTATTAATAGATGCCTTAATCTGCTAGTCACATGTTTGTTTATTGTCTACTAATAATAATATATTTGCGAGATTTCTTGCACAGATAATTTGTTTACAAGCTCAATTTCCAGATTATACTATAAAGAAAATCCTTCTTGATAATATAGGAGGATTCATATCCCAAGCATTCAATGAGTATTACATGTCAATTGTGATTATTGTTGAGCATCATGTTGCTTATATACATATACAAAATGGATTGGGTGAATTATTTATTAAGCGTCTGCAATTAATTGCTAGGCTATTATTAATAAAAACCGAACTTACCAAGTTTTGTTTGGGGACATGCAATCTTGCATGCAGCAGCACTAATTCACATTAGACCATCTACTTATCATATATACCCCATTACAAATTATTTCTGGCAAAAAACCAAATATCTCCCATTTACGAGTTTTGGGTTGTGCTGTATACATTCCAATTACTCAACCACAGTGTATCAAGAAAGGTTCCCAAAGAATAATAGAAATTTATATTGGATTTGAATCTCCACTCATTATAAAATATCTTGAACCATTGAGTGGTGATATGTTTACAGCACAATTTGCCGACTGTCAATGTGATGAAATAATTTTTCCAACTTTAGGGGAAGAGAAATATAAAATTGAAAAGCTAGAAAAATATGAAATTTTATGGAATGCATCATCATTATATCACTTTGATCCTCATACAAATCAATGTAAATTACAAGTTCAGAAAATAATTCACTTGCAAAGTATTGCGAATCAATTACTAAATGAATTCATTGATACGACAAAGGTTGTTAAATCACATATACCAGCTGAAAATACTCTTACCTGAATTGATGTCACTATAGGACAATCAAGTGAGTCCATGGCACGACAAAAGCGTAGTAGACCTATCTATTTCAAGGGAAAAAATCCAAAAAAAGAAAGAAAGAAAAGAGCTAAATAAGCAAGTTAACATTACTGAGGTCATTGATACTCCTAAAGAGACTACGACAAAAGAAAAAACGGTAGACATAATAGAGCAAGTGGCTCCAGAAAATGATTAAGTACCTGAAAATTTTGAAAATGACGAGATATCTATTTGTTATATTACCTCTGGAAAAAGATGGAACCAAAATAATATTATTGTTAATAATATATTTGAATATGTATTTGTTTATGATATCATAGAAGAAAGTGAGAATTTTGAACCAAAATCGGTTATAGAATGTTGACATAGAAATGATTGGCCAAAATAGAAAGATGTCATACAAGCAGAGCTATGTTTACTCACAAAATGTGAAGTATTTGGATAATTGGACTGTAGTCCAAACACCTAAAGGCATAAAACCTGTTGGCTACAAGTGGGAATTCGTGTGGAAACGTAACGAAAGAAATGAAATTAAAAGATATAAAGTACGACTTCTAGCATAAGGTTTCTCACAAAGACCTGGAATTGAATATGAGGAAATATTTCCTCTATAGTGGATGTAATTACATTTAGATTCCTCATTAGCCTTAAGGACTTCATATTCATCTTATGGATGTGGTAACTATATATCTATATAAATCACTTGATAGTGATATCTACATGAAAGTCCCTAAAGGAATGAAGATGCCTGAAGCATGTAACTCTAAACCTCAAGATATGTATTTAATCAAACTTCAAAAGTCTTTGTATGGATTAAAACAATCTAGACACATGTGGTACAACCATCTCAGTGAATATTTATTGAAAGAAAGATATGTAAATAATCCTGTTTGCCCATGCATTTTTATAAAGAAGTCAAATCTTGGTTTTGAGATTATGGCAGTTTATGTTGATGACTTAAATATTTTAAAGACTCTTGAAATGCTTAATGAGACGATTAGCTATTTGAAAAGGAAATTTGAAATGAAAGATCTTAGGAAAACAGAATTTTGTTTAGGCCTGCAAGTTGAGCATTTGTCGAATGAGATTCTTGTCCATCAATCAAATTATACAAAGAAAGTGTTGAAAGGAGTCAACATGGACAAAGCTCATGTATTAAGTACTCCAATGGTTGTTCGATCCCTTGGTGTAAATAAGGACCTCTTTTATCCTCGAGAAGACACCAAAGAAATCCTTGGTCCCGAAGTACCATATCTTAGTACAATAGGTACAATAATATATCTTGCTAATTGCACATGGCTTGATATTGCTTTTCCTGTTCATTTATTAGCAAGATTCAGTTCTTCACCAACTAAATGACATTGGAATGATGTCAAGCATATACTTCGGTATCTTTGTGGAACAATAGATTTTTTTATTCAAATCACTCAAAATCTGAATTAGTAGGCTATGCAGATTTTGGAAACATATCCTATCCACATAAAGCATGATCACAAACATGTTATGATCTCATATTTAGTGGTACTGCTATACTCTGGCATTCTATGAAGTAAACACTGGCAAACACTACTTAAGCCATACTGAAATACTTATATTACATGAGGCAAGCCAAGAATATATATGATTAAGATCTTTGATTTAGCAGCATATTGAGAGAACCTGTGATATTTTGTTGATCAAGGGAAGTTCGATAATTTTATATAAAAATAATGCAGCACGTATTGTTCAAATTAAGGGAGGTTACATCAAATACCAAAATTCATCTTCACTTACGATCTTCAGAAGAAAGGCGAAATTGATGTTCATCAAATTTGTTCAAGCGACAACCTAGCTGATTTATTCACAAAGGCATTTCCTACAACTATTTTTAAGAAGTTGGTACACAGGATTAGAATGCGTGAATGCAAATATATATGTTAAAATGAGGGGGAGTCAATCTTTCTGCAGTCTTTTTTCCTTTGTTTAGGTTTTATCCCACTGAGTTTTTCTAGTAAGGTTTTAATGAGGCAGTATTAAATCATATCACATACAAGAATGATGTACTCTTTTTCCTTCACTAGGATTTTTTTCCCATGGGGTTTTTATCTAATAAGGTTTTAATGAGGTATATTCTTGTTGTAATAGATGTTTAATGAGGAGTATTATAAATATATAGTGTGAACATCATTTGGGATTATAATAAATTATGTGATTATAGATAACAATCAATTCTGATTGATTGTTTGATTAGTTCTATCCATCTTAAATTGATTGATTTACTGATTCCCTTATTCATGTGGTTTGTTTTCCTTTATAGGTTGTATCCTAAAAACTATAAATATGGCTTTTGTACTCGTTGTTAATACACAACTTTTCTTAATCTCTATTTCTCTATCTCTCTGCTCTTCTCTATATCTCCTTAATAATATCGCTATACTCTTTTATTTATAATATTTTATATTTTATTTATGATAGACAATTAGTATAGTTAAACCAAAAATAGAAGTTAAATTCGAAATGACAATTGATGCCTTGCGTCTCATCATGTGACCTTAAGCTTAGTTCCAATTAGATTATGTTTGAAGATACATATATATATATAGTCATAATCCAGTAGGTATTTTTTCTTTTAACTAATTTATAGATATTTTTTTAGCTATTGGATTATTATCTAACGGCTACCATGATTTGAGTAGTTCAAAAAAAAATAATAATAATAATAAATACACGTTTTATTTATAAGTACATATATATTCTTTTGAATAAAGATTATGTTCGAATATATCATTTAGTGTAACAGTATATCCACTATGTAAAATACAGAGCCTTCCACATTTCCCATTTCAATTCCCCCTTTTAGAGCTTATTTCATGGAGAGGCTTTAGGGCCATGTATTCTACACTTATAAAATTGGGGGGTAGATGATCAATTTTTTAAATTGATTTAAGTAAATGTCCATGTTTTAAAAATTATAGCTAAATATCTATTTTTTTAAAGCTTCAGTTGTGGAATATATTGTATTTCTATTTTTGTCATTAAGTGAGTTGGACATTTAGCTACAAACTTTTGAACTTAGTCATATGTTAAGTTTAGGGCACAAAACTGATCAAATAGCTAGTCAGCCCCAATTTTATGTTTCTAGTCATGCTCAGTTGCTTTATCCATATTTTAAAAACATTTTCGTTTTAAAGATATTTGTCGCTTTAAAGTGGTTGTCATTTTGTAGAAATATGAGTTTGTAGAAAATTGATAATAAAGAAAAGAAAGGACAAATTTTCAAAGTGCTTCAGCCTGAATTTCTACAGCCTACATTCACTATAGTCGATATTATTGATAAGAGAGAATTTATGTACAAGTATAGGTCAGAGAGAATTTCAGATCCCTCCTCTTTTCTGAACAGATTTCCCCCTCTCCCCCTATTTCATTTGAAGGGATTTATATACTGCATAAACGCATCTGTTGTAGCTCAATGCATTTATTGTAGTAGAGCAGGTGGTGGTGGTTAAAGTGTAGGTGAGAGTGGTTAAGTTTGTCTCTCACTTGTCTTGTTTAAAGAGTTGCACTAGCTAAACAGCTCGTTCAATAATTGAGCCTAAGTCTGCTCGAATTGACTGGCTTCGAGTATTTTGGTCGTGTCTTGATTTGGTTCGACCAGTTTTGGTTACTTTATCCGAGTATGTGGGCAGCTCATTTGGAAGTTTGTTTCCTCCTCGCAGCTAGCATGCAGGAGTGTCATGCGAGCTGATGTGAGCCGATGCTTAACTTGAACTTTGTATATTTATTCGTTGAGGAATAGTGTAGATATAAAAATCACATACAACAATTGGCCCCCAAGATCCACTAGTTCTTTCAGAACCATATGGAGCTTTCTATTCTTAGGATATATGTGACCCTGCGAGATACTAACATCTCTTCTAAACAATCATTCCTTCGGAATTAAGTGCTTTACTTCTCAGGTATGAATAAGTTAGCTATTCTTTACTAACATCTCTTCTAAATAATCATTCCTTCGGAATTAAGTGCTTTGCTTCTCAGTTATGAATAAGTTAGCTATTCTTTCATAACCATATGGAGCTTTTTCTTCTTAGGATATATGTGACCTTGCGAGATACTGACATCTCTTGTAAACAATCATTCCTTTAGAATTAAGTGCTTTGCTCCTCAGGTATGAATAACTCAGCTAGGACTTTTGACAATGCTCAAATTGAGACTTCAGTGATGCTGTTATCTTTGGGTATTCCATCTTTAGTAGGGCCCCAATATAGTAGGTTTGCAGATGATGGGTGAATCCTGCAAGAAAGAAACTAGTACACCTATATCTAGGTCATACTTAGAATAGTATAAAATAATTCAAATATGAATTGAATTTTACCGTTCGAAACTGAACTCACGTGATCAGTTTCTGTGCTGGTGGCGAGTCATCATAATTTTTTTTTTAGGCGAACTCGAGTTCAATAAGAGTTTAATGAATAGGTCAGAGGATTGCGACCTCAATTGATTAGAGATATTCCTGGCTATTTATATAGTCGTTAATGTAGATTGGTTCCGACTTTCTATTATGCGAGTATGACCCAACTTACAGGCATGGCCTAACTTTATGCCAGCTTGGCTCCTTGACTTTTGCAAACGGAGAGCTTGACTTTTTGTGAGCTAGAGTTGACTTCTTGTGAGCAAAGAGCTCGACTTCTTGCGAGCTAGAGCTCAACTTTTTGCAAGCAAGGCTTGACTTTTTACGAGCTAGAGCTCGATTCGTGCAAGCAGAGAGCTCAACTTTTTGCAAGGGGAGCTCGAATTTTTGCGAGCTAAAGGTCGACTTTTTGTGAGCAAGAGCTCGACTTCTATTGCCCCCCAAGCTTTGAGGTGTCAAAGATTGCCAAAAGAAAATGCATGCAGGGCACTTTTAAGAGACTGCTCATTAAGTGGAGAGCTCGTGTAAAGCTCTGATATGGGCAGCTTGTTGGTGGAGTAGCACTCGTATGCATTTGCTCAGAAATAGAGAGCTCGTTGATGATGCAAACCTTCGAGCATTCGTTCCAAGGTTGAGGTGAATGATGAGCTCGTGTAGTAAGGAGCTCAATGGAGAAGGAGCCCATGTGATGATTCACAATCTACTTGCTAGATCTTTAGTCGTCATTCTGTCAGTTGTTTTTTTCCTTGGAGTGTTCTTTTTCAGACAACTTGCACTTTTTTTTTTTACTTCTTCAGAGTTTCTCGAGAAAATTCGACCTTTAGATGGCGGTCGTACCTTTGATAGATGTCTTCAAGAGTTCTGCGCTCTCTTTCTTTAATTTCTTCCTATAGCTTGCTTTCAAGTCGTACTCCTGCCATCATCAGGAACAAGACACCATTTTCTGGGGTATAAGTGACTTTTGCAAGCTCGGTTATGAAGTG
Organism: Trema orientale; assembly: GCA_002914845.1. Lineage (NCBI taxonomy): Eukaryota > Viridiplantae > Streptophyta > Magnoliopsida > Rosales > Cannabaceae > Trema > Trema orientale. Next base: position 42,836 of record JXTC01000132.1, on the reverse strand, counting down.
GTTGGGGTATGATCTGAGACTTTCTTCAGGTCCTTGACGAATACTTGACAAAGTATTCAATGGAACTGTGAAGTTCTTTACAGCCTAAAATTTCCTCAAAAACGCAATTTGAAGATGTTGCCAAGAAGAGATCATACTAGCTGGTAATTCTTTGAACTACTTCTTTATTGATCTAGCCAGAGTTACTGTGAAATAACGATAACATGCGAGATTATCCACTCTGTAAAGTTGCATGAGATCACTGAAATAATATATGTGATCCTGTGGGTCCTTTTTCCTTTGAAGGTATCTTGAATCTAGAAGTGAATGCGACATGGATTTCTTCGCTAAAAAGTGTGTAGAGGCTGACGGTAAGCTTATCGTCGTATTTAAGCAATGTATCCAGTGCTGCTCTGAGATGATTAGCATCCGTATTTCTAGGGAGTTGATCATTACCTTGAACTGGCGGGATAGTAGGGGTGTCCTTAAATTATGGGCTTGCAATATCTGCTTGATCATAATTACTGGAAGGATATCGTCGAAGGGTTAGATTGTAACTAACTCCTTCTGTGCTAGAACTTCCAACTTTGGATTTGTGTCGACCAGCAACTTTGCCTTTCACTTTGAGGATGCGATCTGAATAACGATCATTATGAGATATCATATGTTCATGATTTTCACATCTTTGATGTTCTGGACATTTTCTTTTTCCTTATGATGAGATCAAAGGTTGCTCTTCGGCAAGGCATCAAAGAGAATCGTTTATTTCGTTGATGATTCGCTGGAGATTTTCAAGTGTGCTCTCGATTTTGTCTTATCTCTGTTCGAGAGTTTCTCCAAGATTGTTGGCTTTAGATCGATTCTGTAGAACTGCGACCTGTTTATCGGAATTCTAAAGAACTACAACCTGATTATCAGAATTCTGGGGTTGATTTTGGCTATTAGCAGTGGCATTATAGCATAAGGTACTTCGTGTATTCACTATGAATTTCTAAGAAATTTGTTAGAATAGGGAGAAGGGAATCCCAGCAGCCGCACCAAACTATTGACACCAAAAATTGGCGTAATATATGAGTTTGTAGAAAATTGATAATAAAGAAGAGAAAAGACACAATTTTGGAGTGGTTCAGCTGGAATTTCTACGGCTTATGTCCACTATAGTCGATATTATTGATAGGAGAGAATTTGTATACAAGCATAGGTCTGAGAAAATTTCAGATTCCTCTTCTTTTCTAAACAGATCCCCCCCCCCCCCCCCCCCCCCCCCCCCCCCCCCCCCCCAAATTTCTTCATTAAAGGGGGTTCATATAATGCATAAATGTATCACCTATAGCTCAATGCATTTACTGTAGCGGAGCAGGTGGTGGTGATCAAAGTGTAGGTGAGAGTGGTTGAGTTTGTCTCCCACTTGTTGTCTACTTGTTTTGTTTAAAGAGCCGTATTGACTAAACAGCTCGTTCAATAATTGAGCCTAAGTCTGCTCGAATTGACTGGCTTCGAGCAGTTTGGTCGTGTCTTGACCTGGTTCGACCTGTTTTGGTCGTTTTATCCAAGTATGTGGGCAGCTCGTTTGGAAGTTTGTTTCCTCCTCGCAACTAGCATGCAAGGTTGTTATGCGAGCTGATGTGAGCTGATGCCTAACTTGAACTTTGGCATATTTGTACATTGAGAAATAGTGTAGATGTAAAAATCACACACAACATTGAAAACTTTCAATGAAGTTGTCATCTTTCAGAGATTGTGTTTTCCCTTGTCAAGGGAGCAACATCGCTCATAACTTGGCCCGTTTTAGTCTTGTTTCTGGGAATGGAGGTGTTTGGCTCAATACAATACCTCCTTGTGTGAGGGATTATGTACTGAAGGATTTTCCCACTACTGTGTACTGTTTAATAGAATTACCAGTTTTTATTCAAAAAAAAAAAATTACTATGAATTCAATAAGATAAAAACATATAACTATAATTTCAATTGTTCACACCCAAAAATCCCTTTTTCTTTTAAAGAAAAAAAAAAATTATTTCGTGCGCGTAAAATTTTCTTTTACAAATTATTAAGATTGCAGAGAGTGAGTGGCAAAAGTATACAATAACAGCCCTCTTGTTAGATTGCCTACCATATATATAAATGTAGCAGCTCCTTAAACATAATAGTACCTCATCTTTCCCATCAAGACGATGAAAGAACATCCAATAGTTTGTTCTGAAAACAAAAACAGGATTAAGAAAACAAAACAAAAAAATAATGTTTTGAGATTAATTAATCATAATTAGAATAATTAATTAATTAATTATAGGTGGTATTGTATCTAGCTACCAAAAACATCTGAGGAAGTTGACGAGAAAATGGAACATATAATTTCTCGGGGCGAGAAATTCGTGTCGGACCAACCGCTCTAGGTTGAGATTTCGAGGTAGCAAATCACTGTAGTATAACAACGTTGTGATTGTCGCCGCTGGTTGAGCCACCAGCGCCGTGACAAGCCTCACCAGTGATCGAACCATAAACGGCATTAATAGACTCTACAAAACCCAAAAACGACAACAATATTACACATACAAATCATCATACTAATATTAATATACATATACATTATTGTAAAATTTAGCTACATACATGAACCAATTATTGGTGTGTACATGTTCTTTATTGATTATTCTATGTTACTTGACCCTATTTTACTAATTCTGTTGAAATAAATATACAAATATATGTATGAGTGAAAATAAGAAATTAATACCAAATAAATTAATTATTTAGAGAGAGTGCGAGAGAGAGTACCGTTGTTGTAAGAGGAGGAAATGAGTTGGAAGAAGAAGAGGAATAATCATGGTGAAAATGAGTGAATCTTGGCATAGGGAAGAAGAAAAAGATATATTACTCAAAGTGTCAAATATTAAAAAGTGAAAGAGAAACTAATTCGAATATATATTATATATATATATATAGCAGTAATGGTTGATCTTCAGCTGATGTTCAGAACTACCCTTCAACGTGTCAAAGGATTAAAGTGGAAAAAAAAAAAACCGATGAGAAAAGAAAGTTGGGTCTGAGAAACCCAAGTAAGAGCTTGTGAATTATGGCGTAGTTGATTGGATTTTAATGTGTGCTGCCAACATTGGGCCTATCAACCACCCCCTCTAGGCTTTCAATTTAGACTAGGCACTTGCCACTTCATGAAGTGGTTTGCTCACACGCGCCAATGTTTTTCCTTTTTCCTTTTATTATCTTGTTTTCAATATTTGTTGTCAAAAAGTCGATATTAAGTTATTAACATTCTAAGTTCACCACTTCGTTGTCCATTGTCCAAGCACCCAAAAGAAAGTCACTAAGTTATAGTCAAAAAAGAATAATACTTCGATAAACCTTCAATAATAACTCAAATCAATTTCTGGCGAACCCGTGATGGGTAGTGACTCAAACCCCTATCCTTTTGGTCATAAGTCCAAAGCCGAACCAGTCCTCCACCTGTTACTTTGGTTTGGTGGTAATCAATATTTGGATTTGATCATGTAATGTAAAAGTTATCGATCCATACATTTCATGTTACTAATGAAACTTAGATAATTTACTTGTTTGATTTAAGAAAAATGTAATGGTAAACGTGCCTGCTTATGGTTATTGAACTTGGACCTTCTTTGATGTCGTTTACTATCTTTAGAACGTATAATTTACGAATGTATTGTCGTTCTCGTTGTTAACTCAAAGTCCGCTGTCGTTTGTGTTTTAGACGCTCTGTCCTTTTGTTCAAATCCTTATGTAGTTCAACTAGAAAACGCCACGTTGTCCAATTGCACAAACAAATTCCTGTTCATCATCGTTATTTAGCTTTTTCCTTTTTGGTTGATAATTTTGAAAAAGTGAAGTATATGAACTTTGACCAGACCAGACCATGAATATGACCAAGTATATGTGAAAACAATCAAAACATCAATGTTTTCTTAATGTGTAAATTAATGCTTTATTTTGCATGTCTACATACGACATAATATTTTCAAGAGCTTTGATCCCCCTGTAGAGTGTCGTTTACCTTGCTTCCATCACTGACGTTGTCATATCGTTTACACTACACTTGTCTGATTTCTTCACACTAACTTCTACACCTTCCTTAAGTATTTTACTGATAAAGAATGCCGGCTGTTTTGGTGAGGGCAGTAGAGAAGTATCGTTCGAAAGCATCGAAACGACATCTTGCATGGTTGGCCTGTCTGCTGCATGGTCTTGTACACACAAGAGCCCAATGTGAATGCAGTTAAGTACTTCAGTAACATTATATTCATTATATTCAACCAATGCTGGATCTAGTAGCTCAAAACCTCTACCTTCTTTCCATAGATGCCATGCCTGAAAGATTAGTCCAGGATTCAAATCCAATAACAACCATAAAAATGACACACAAGTTATTTACAATAAGCTCAGATTTGATAAAAGAAAGCTTACATATCCAATAAGATTGAGGGGTTCCTCGGAATGATACCGGGTGCTGTTGTTCTTCTTTCCGGTAATAATCTCAAGCAGAATGATTCCAAAGCTGAAGACATCAGTTTTTTCTGATACGATACCATTCAAGGCATACTCTGGAGACATGTAACCACTGAGGTAATAATATTAAGGCGAAATACATCAGTTAAGCATTTGCGAAAGACATGCCTACAATGCAGATAAACTTAAATTCTTTTGTTTTGGGGGATAGATGTACAAGAGTACTTACTATGTTCCAACAACTCTGTTTGTGTTTACTTCAGATACATTCAGCCCAAATATGCGGGCCATGCCAAAATCAGATATTTTTGGATTCATCTCTTTGTCAAGTAATATGTTGCTTGCTTTTAAATCCCGGTGAATCACCTTTAACCTCGAATATTTATGAAGATAAACTAGTCCTTGAGCGAGCCCTCCTATAATGCTGAAGCGTTTTTCCCAAGTCAATAGATTCTTTCTGTAATCATCCGAAGATACAAGTGAGAAAATCAGTACAAGTTTTTTTAACTAGAGTAACTCGAAAAGGACTAAAACAAAGAAGCAAAAATTGCGATAGACGACGAAGAAACTACCAAAGAGAAAGAAGTCTAAGCTTTTGTTGGGCATGTACTCATAGATGAGTATTCTTTCCTCCCGTTGAATGCAGAACCCCAGAAGCCTCACAAGATTAGTGTGCTGGAGTTTGGCAATCAGTAAAGCCTCATTCTTGAACTCGACTAGCCCTTGTCCGGAACTTCTTGAAAGTCTCTTTATTGCTACTTCTTGTCCATCAACGAATTGCCCCTGAAGTTTTTGTCTTTCATCAGAAAAGCCGTTGATTCGATACTTATTTGAAAAATAACATGTCAAGGTTTTATACCCTATAAACTGGTCCAAAGCCACCTTCTCCTAGCTTATTTTCTGCTGAGAAACCCTTTGTAGCAGTAGAAATGCTTTCAAAGCCGAACATATGCAACTCATTGCTCGTTGTCCCATCTTTATGACGCTTTCTAGCTTTTCCAAGTTCTTGTAATAACAAGTCTTGTGTCATTCTCTGTCTATTACTTCTAGCCTTGCATTTTTTCAACATAACATACAATGAGGATAACAACAAGGGGAAAGTACCAGTTCCTCCTACCAAAATCATTAGCCAAATCCACCACATTCGTACTGCATGGACAAACAAATTAAGGTCAAGTTTACGAAAGAAAAAGTAATTATTAACAAAACTCATGGCTGCTTCTGCCTCGAAACCAAGATCAGAAGCACAAAAAGTTGGGAGTGTTTTAGTACTCTCTGACTTGATAGTGATTCTTGCCTATGTCCAAAATTTGCTCTTGTAAGTTTGTACAAGAGAATGCATTTGGTTTTTCCCCATATAAGGCTGTAGCAAATCCCTTTCTAGTCTTGTTTTCATTAAAAAGAAGCTACTGAACTAGTACTGCATGATTCTCTACAACAACGTTCGAGGCAAGAAAAGAGATTTCAAATTTTCAATCAGTTCTACAAATCATGGTCATCATTTTACCTCTGAATTCGAGGATGTGAATCTCTCTCAAAGTAGCCAAATTGTTCTCCGTAAAACTCGCCTCTTTGGTCCAAATCTCGCAGCCAGTACCGTTGTTGTCATCCGCATAAGCATAAGCAACACAAGTACAATTTTGTAAGCACTTCTCCCTACAATCAACCATAGTGAGATTCTCATTTCCATTGAACCTGAACCCATCTCGAGACATGGCTCCAACTTTGGACTCGAAACTATCACGAGAGCTTGATCCTCTGCAGGAAGGAAGCTTTTGCTCCATGCAACCAAATCTCAAAGACGGTTTTGAATCAGAAGAAGAACCGAGACATGAAACTCCTGTAAACAAATCAGAAGAAGAACCGAGACATGAAACTCCTGTAAACATGAAATCCATCCCATATCCCCGGATTTCACCATCTGGGCTCAGCGTAAGCCTCGGGAAAATGGTGACTTCCTTGCTAACCAAGTAACTAAAGTAAGACTCATTCTCATTTGATACGTAGCTAAAGTTATACTTGTAATCGTCACAAAACTCATCTCCAAGCGAGTCAAAACATCCGTCTCGCCAAGTCCCGCTACCCCAATATTTCACTCCTCGCCACCAGATAACCATCATTTTGTCCGTACCAATGGGGTCCAAACCAAGTGTAAAGGACCCCAAAGCAGGAGAATCAACACTCCTCCAAGACGTTAGGCTCCGATTGAGCCCAGTCACTCGGTCAAATCCCAGTTTCATTTTGGGCAAAAGGGTGTCAGTAGGATGGTCAAAGCTCTGCCAGAGCACCCAACTCACGGACCCATCAGGACTCGATTCACGCAGAGCAAAGTTCCCCGAATCGAGCAGGACCGTGCTGGCATTAACCGAAGCTTGAGCGGAATATAGCGTGATGGGGTCTCCGGCGTTCTGGGTAATCTTCAAGTTTCCGTACTGATCGAGCCCGAGAGCTCCCGAACCGTCGAGGATTGGGTCGCCACGGTTCGCGACCCAAACTGGGTTTTCGCTGTCTCTGGTGTTGTACCATATTCCTAAGTAAGAAAAATTCGATGGCCCAAGTTGGACGAATCCTAACCTGAAGATGCCCGAAGCTGAGAACAGTTGCTTCCCCTGTTTGAGCTCTTGGCCCTGTTGTATGGTGTCTGTTTGGGAATAAGAAAACTCAATTAAGAAGAAAAGAAGAAGAAGAATGAAAATATTGGGTTTCCTTTAATGGTCGCCATTGATGGAAAAGTTTGAGACTTTGGAATTAAGCGTACATGGAACAAGAAAATGTACTTACAATTTGGTTACGTCTCTTTGTGAAAAATGAAGAACACTGTTGTGTGAATTTTCCAGGCGAAAGTGGACCCCATAAAGACCAGAAAATTCAATTATATATAGAATATTGTATTTTTATTTTATCCAACGAGATCTTTAGAGGAGAATAAATTGCTCAACGTGGTAAGGTATTAGCAAATGATTAGTGGTCACATATATGGTGCTGTTAAATGTTAAATGCATGGTTTGACTTGTACTTCGATGTTCTATACCATATAAAAGGAATAAAATACAGAAAGCAATGCGTGGTTTCACAACTTTGACTAGTCTATAAAGAACAGTTCAGGTTTGAATTGGACTATCCAAAAACATCGAAGTTGGATTTCCTGTCTATTAGAATTATATAAAGAATCTGTTAAGTAAAAGACAATTATCTTCGTTACACAATTAAAGCTTGATTGCAGAGTATTTATACAACTGAAATCAGTTAAAGCTCTAACAAACCTAGTAACAAACCTTGTGACTACCCGTACCAAAAAAAAAAAGGAGTTTATTTGTATTAAATAAATAATATAAAGATAAAAGAAAAGACAAAAGAATTCTTGATTAATAATATTATTTGGGGATACATTGCTAATTTTATTAGAGACTCTTTAAGAAACCCTAAAGGGTCTAATAATCTGCTCAGTTTATACGTATTTGTAGAGAGAAAAAAAATAGAAAGAGAGTGGAGGCTATGTGTTTAAGAAGAAGAAAATGGTGAAAACTATTGTCATGGATTATTGAGACTCACTCCTAAGTTAATAAATTCTTAACCAATTAAGTTTTATGTTTTAGTTTGATTTCAGAATTGTGATTGAATATCTAGGATTAGGGTTTTGAATTGCTCATAAATTATTTATGAAATATGGGGATAAATTTGATAGAGAAATAAGCCTATTGATATTAAGATTTAAACGAGACAAATTTTGAATGATCTGGTTGGGTAAATAGAAAGTTATGAATTTTTGAGTTTTGGGCTAAGATGTAAAAAATGTAACAGAGATTCCGACTAGCTTTTCAGAGAACTTTACTGATCTGATTAGTCATATTTTATATGGTTAGAAAGCTTATGGAATTATCTTTCCAACGGTATATAATTTGTCAAAAACAGACTTATAACCAGAGAGTTGTAGCCAATTAAAATGTGTACTACATATCTAGAAAAATCAGAAACTTTGGGTACTTTTAGCAAAATATGGCAGCGGCTTTTAGGACTTTATAGGTATACCTATGGACTCTATAATCGCATTCTTAGTACTACTAGGATCTCCATGACTTGTAGAACAAGTATTTTAAGTTTGGTAATTTTTAGAGAGATATTAGAATTATTATGAATCATAAGAAATTGACATTATTGGGAATAGCTATGGAGTTGATTATAGAAGATGCATAGGCAGTAAGTAGTCAATACTTTTAGTGTAATTAGAGTATGATTTTATTATTGTGATTATGATTTTATTATTGTGATACTTATATATGATTTGTATAATAATAGGTATTTGAGATGTTATATTGATTATTTTGGTTAAATAGGCAAAGCGAATGAGATAAGTAACCTTTGATCTTTTCTAGTAGTTTTCCTCGTCCAAAAGCTAAATATTTTTATTGTTTTATTACTTCTAATAGAATCATGTTTACAAGTATTTTCTTTAAAATATGATTTTAAGTAAAAATATATTTTGGTAATAAGATTATTTATTGAAAGAAATCTGTTTTATTGAAATAACGTAATTTTTGTGAAAATAGTATGATTCTATGTTTTATACTAAATTATGGATCAAGTATATGAATTACGATTGAATGCGATTACAAAAAAATTATTTTGGAATGAGTACAATGTTATAATGAGATAAAAGTGAAATGGTTTATGATTCATTATTGTAAATAAGTGTTTTGAAACTCTCTTCAGTGACTATACACGTGGACTCAATCCACAGAGTTTATATGTGGACAGTACTGATCGAACTGCAGGGTTAAATGTAGTAGATTCGTGATTCGTACCCGGCTACAGGGGTTATCTGTAGTAGATTCGGACCCGGCTATAGGGGTTATTTGTGGCAGATTCAGACCCGGCTACAGGGGTTATTTGTGGCAGATTCGGACCTAGTCACAGGGGTTAAGTGTGGCCATAGTCGTCAAAAACTGGAGAGAAGTATAATTCAGATTTTCCACGTGGACCAATGAAAAATCTCCACGTGGACTAAAAGAGATTCGAAAAGACAGATTTAGAAACTTAATACTTGTTTCGTGAAATTGTTTACTAAACGACTTGATTTGAATATTTTCAAAAGTATTGATTTCTGAAACCAAATTTGTTCTGAAAAATATTTGTTAATGAATTTGTTTTACATATGCTTGATCCAATTAGATAAGGTTACTAGTTACTTACTGGGTTTCTAGCTCACCTTTTTATTTTTTCCCTCCCAGGTTTTAAAGATCGTCAGTTAAGAGGTATGACTAAGGGAGAACTTATTTAGTAGTAATTGAGGTGTATGGTTCAAAGAGAGGAATTTCTTCATCTTGATTGAGAAAATATAAAAACTTGGAAGGTTGATCATCTTGAATTTATTGGATTATAGTTTCTATTGTATAGTGTTTATTTTGAATTTTTGGAGATTTTATAAGAGTTGTTGGATTTTATGTTATACATTGATATTTATTGGAGACTAGATATTCTTAGTTATATTGGTTTATAGAAAGATGTCTTGCATGCATATGGGGTTTTGCCTTATGGGTATACGGCGCATGTCCTCGGGTGTGGGGCGTGACAAACCTACTAATAGTTTTAACAAAACTAACTTCCTAACAAATTACATTCTCAACAGCACTCCCCCCTCAAACTCAGAGTTGAAGAATCTATTACTCTGAGTTTGTCTCGAAGAAGTGGAAATCGAGATCTTGAAATGGCCTTGATCAAACAATCTACAAGCTGATCAGTTGCTGGAACATGTCTAACTTCAACTGCTTTGGAAATAACCTTGTCTCATACAAAATATAAATCAATCGGATTAGAAGCAAGCAAAATAGTACTCTGATTGTCACACTAGACAATAGGCACATATAAAAGTTGAATTTGCAGCTCAGATACTAAGGATTGAGTCCATGAAAGTTCTGCAATAACATTAGCCAAACTCTGATATCCAGCTTCAGTACTTTATCTAAAAATGGTGTGTTGTTTCTTAGATTGCCATCCAATTAGATTTGAGCCAAGACAAATGCAATGTCCTGAAGTTGATCTATGATCATCGGAATCTGAAGCCCAATCAGTATCACAGAAAGCAACCAAATTGAGATCCGATTGAGCTTGAAGATGTAGGTTGTGTTTCTGAGATATCGAAGAATTTGTTTGACTGCTATCCAATGAGACAAAAGAGGATTATGCATAAACTGATATACTTTATTTACACAAAAGGCAATCTTTGGTCTTGTTATTGTAACATACTGAAGAGCACCAACTATTGACCTATAAAGTTGAATGTCTTCAACCGGATCACTACCAAATGCCAAAAGTTTCAATCCACTTGTCATAGGAGTGTTTAAGGGCTTTGCATATTGCATTTTTGCTTTGCAAATCAGATCCTTAATGTACTTACCTGTGACAGTACCATTCCTCTATCAGTGTGCAATACAGATATGCCCAAGTAATAATTCGGCTCCCATTGATCTTTAAGAGCAAATTGGTTGTGCAAATCAGCTACTAATTGATTAACCTTTTCTCCATCACTACCTATTATTAAAAGATCATCCACATATATAAGGACATTGGTGGAATGACTTGCTGCAGTATATACAAATAGATATTGATCAGCTTTTGCTGACTGAAAACCAAAAGTTAATAACGCATTAGCTAGTTTGTCAGACCAAGCTCTTAGAGCTTGTTTCAATCCATGAAGAGTTTTGTTTAATTTGCAAACTAACTCAGGCTTATTAGAACTCTCAAAACCAAGAGGTTGCACCATATAAACTTCTTCATGCAATTCCCCATTAAGAAAGACATTGTTTACATCAACTTACCTTACATTCTAGCCATTAGTTAATGCCAACGTGAGTACAATTCTTATGGTAATGGGCTTGATTACAGGACTAAAAGTCTCTGTAAAGTCAAAACCAACTTGTTGAAGAAAGCCTTTAGCTACAAGCCTGGCTTTATACCTCTGAATAGAACCATTAGGATTCTCCTTAACCCAAAAGACCCACTTACAACCAATTGGTTGTCGACCAGCTAGCTAGGACACAAGAGACCAGGTATTATTTTTCTCAAGGGCTAAAATTTCTTCCTCCATGGCAGCTTTCCAATGAGGCTGAGTAAAGGCTTCAACAGCTGTTATAGGCTTAGCAGTTGTAACTAGGGGTGGCAATTTGGGTTATGACACAATGACACGACATGAACACAACACGATATTTTGCGGGTTAGAGTCGAAGAAAAAGAGGTGCGGATCGAAATTGGGTCAAACCGCCTGACACGAATTTTTAAAAAAAAAAAAAAGGTCGGGTTCAGGTCAACCCGCTTGACCCGAACTTAACCTGTTTGACCCGCCAAAAAAATATATATATAATTAAATAATATTTTTTATTTAATTTATTTATGATTATTATTATAGATATATTTAATTTGTACAATATAAGTGTTTAGGATTAAAAATTATTAGTTATATTTATAAATTACCCCTAATTTATTTAGTCTGAAATGAGACAATAATAGACCTAGAAAAGAAAAATATAAGTAGAAAAATACGGGTCACAGCATGTTGGGCGGGTCGAAATCGGGTTGTGGGTTAGGTGTTATTCACCAAAGCGGGGTTGCATGGGTTGGGTTCAGATCAACCCGTTTTATGTGCGGGTCGAGTTAGTGTAGAGATGTCAATATGGGCCGTGCCACATTCCGAAAAAAAAGCATTATACCGGCCTAGTCTAGGCCCACATTATGTAGGTCTAGGCCAGCCCGTTACATATAGTAGGGGCCAGGTTGGGCCTCAGTCATAGGCTCGGCCCACATTAGGCTCACATTTAGTCAATCTATATATAATTTTAAATATATTTCTTAATTAAAATTTTAAAAAATCTTAATTAAATATTTACATTTATATGCTTTTAATGTTATTTTCAATTTATTTAAATTTTAAAAGAATATGAATGAGTTTTAGGCCCATATTTGATATTTTAAAACATAGAACAACAACGAAATTAAGCCCACATTGTGGCCCATATTCGGCTCGCATAGGCACGACCTATTTGGGTACGACCCACTTAGACCAGCATAAAATGTGGCTTGGGTCTGTGGGCCGTGCTGGGCCCCTTGATAAGAATATAGGCCAGCCGGTCCAGCCCATATTTTAGGTGAGTCGGGCCTAGGCCCAGTACAAAGCCCGTATGGGCTTATTAATATGGGTCGTGCCGGCCCGACCTAGCCCACTTTACATCTCTAGGTTAGTGTTGATGTTTTCCTGACACAACGGGTCATGGGTTGGGTTAATATGATTTGTGTATATATTAGACTTCAACTCGATACAAACCCGACCCGCTAACATGAATTGCCACCCATAGTTGCAACAAATATTTTTAGCTTGAAAACACTAGACTTGGATCTAGTATGCATAGTGTGAACTGGTTTTGGTGGAACTAATTAGGAGAAATCTGCAGAAGGCTGAACAAAGGTTTCTGGTATAGTGGAAGAAGTTTCTGGTTCAGTGGTAGGAACTGAAGGAGGTACAGTGAGTTGAGAACATAAAACTAGAGGAAGGGCAGTAGAAGGTTGGGAAAAAAGTAATGAATCAGGAAAAGACTGAGTAATTTGTGGTGTGGACATAGGAAAGGAACACTCATCAAAAATGACATCTCTATAGATGTAAATTCTGCCATTTGGAGCAAGGTATTTATAGCCTTTATGATTTAGACTATATCCCAGAAATGTACACTTAAGTGATCAAAATTGTAGCTTATTGTGATTGTAAGGTTTCATATTCGGATAACAAGCATAGCCATACACTTTAAGCATAGAATAATCAGGTTTGGCACCAGTAAGTACCTCCAATGGAGACTTGTTGTTGAGCAAGGAGTAGGCAACCTGTTCCACACAAAGACAACAGCTCAGAAAGCCTCATCCCAATACTTTAAGGGCATGGAAGCATGTGCTAGCAACATAAGACTATTTTCCACAACATATTTATTCTTTCTTTCAGCTGTGCCATCATGTTCATGAGTATGGGGACAAGAAATCTTGTGCAAAATTCCATGTTTAGCAAGATCAGTAGTAAAAATTCAGTATTCACCTCCCCAGTCTGTTTGAATAGCCTTTATAGGATGATTATATTATAATTCAACCTATGTTTTAAAGTTGAGAAATGTAAAAAAAGCTTCATCTTTAGTTCTCAAAAGATACAACCAAATGAAACGAGAGTAAGCATCAATAAAACTTATATAGTATCTATAACCATTAGATGATAAAATAGGTGAAGCCCCACAAATCAGAATGAATAAGCTGAAGTGGACTAGTGTAAGTTGTGTCTGAACTAGAAAAAAAGAATTTGTGAATTTTGCCCATACATCATGCAGGACAAAAATCATGAGTTGTTTTATTGATAGAAGTAAGATTACATTTTTGCAATACTGAGTTTACAATCTTAGCAGAGGGATGACATAATCGACTATGCCATAATTGAAACAAAGAAACAATAGGTAGATTGGAAAAAGCAGTAAAATAGTACAATTATTTTGTAATTTGAAACTAGAATTGGAATTGGAAACAGCAATCTAAACTGGCTTGGAAAGAGCTCCCAACTGACTTTGATCAAACACATAAAAGCCATTCTTAAGTTTCCCAACCAACAGCACGTTCTTGGAAAGTTGATACTTAACACAACAGAAAGTGGGATGAAATTCAAAGATAACAGCATTGTCAGATGCAAATTTGGAAACACTTAATAAATTCTTGGTTATAGTTGGTACATGTAAGAGCTGATTTAGAATTAAAGGTTTAGAACCTAAGAGAGATTAAAATTGAGATTGGCCAATATGTTTAATGAGCAAACTTGATCCATTGCCCATATGAATTTGCTCTTGACCAAAATACTCAGAACCAGTCATCAGATTTTAAACATCAGGAGTTAAGTGATTCGTTGCACCTGAATCGTGATACCAGCTAGTATCTGCTACTGTATCAAAAGAGGCATTCATAGTCTGCATTAGATTATACTGAGAAGCCATCATAACATGCATGGAACGACCAGATTTCTATTGAAAAGTAGCATTAGACCCTTGAAAAGAAGCAGGCCCTTGAAATGTCTTATCAAACCTATAGAAATACTGTAACACCATATGCCCAAGCTTGCCACAAAGTTGACACTGAGGCTTGTTTTAGCCCCAATTGGAGTGCCACTACTGATGGCCACCTCCTCTACCACCATGAGAGGAATAACCACCACGAAAACTAGAACCATTTGTCTGAAAATTAGAAGAATTTCCTCGACCTCGAAATGAATTATAAGCTCCTCTGTTATTAAAATCACCAACTCTTGGATTTTAATTATGAACTAAATTGGCTTAAGGGGGAGCAGAGGAATCAAGTTCCTTAGAATCTTTCTCAATTCTAGTTTCTTGAGCTAGGAATAAGGATTCGATCTCTACAACTGAATATTTTTCAGTTCTTGAATTGATTGAAACAACGAAAGTGTCAAATTCTTTGGAAAGACCATTGAAGATAAACTCAATGTGATCATCAGAAGGAATAATATGACCAATTAAAGCAAGCATATCAACAAAGCTTTTGATCTTTAAGAGATAAGCATCAATGGACAAAGAACATTTCTTAGTGTTACGAAGAAGAGTTTTATATTTACTTATCTTGGCTCAATTCTGAGCAGCAAAGTATTGATGAATAGTATCCTAAATCTGTGCAGTTGATTCACAACCAACCATCCGAGTGAGGAGATTATCAGTCATGGAAGCAAGAAGCCATGAGACCAGTAATTGATCCTATTGTTCCCACTTTAGATACTTTGAACTAATTAAACCAATAGCTTAATCACTGACGTTCTGAAACTTCATCGGAACTAGATTTTGATTGAGAAAGCGAGTGAGATTATGACCACAAATAACAACATTTGCTTGTTGCTTCCACAATAGAAAGTTGTGACTATCAAGCTTAACCGAAAAAATGGCTGAAGGTGACTAGAACAAAACGAGCTTGAACTTGACCTTGAGCTTGAGCTTGAGCAGCTATAGTAATCGATGAAGAAAGTCTTGACCTAGTTGATCTCTGCTCTGATACCATATTAGAATTGTATAAAGAATCTATTAAGTAAAAGTCAATTATCTTTATTATACAATTAAAGCTTGATTATAGAGAATTTATACACTAACTCTGAACTAAAAATAGTTAAAGCTCTAACAAATCTACTAACAAACTTACTAATAGTTTTAATAAAACTAACTTCCTAATTAATTACATTCTCAACATTGTCTAATGTATATACATGTTCTAGGCATTTCTAGAGTACAGTATATATTTTAAGGTATATCAATATGGAACAAAATCTTCTTTATAGGCTGTCTGATCAGAATCTTGGTACATACAAATTAATACGTACCTTCCTTTACTTAATTTTGTTCTCCTTCTTCCTCTTTTCTCTCTATCAAGAAGAGCTCCGTCTTTCTCCTTTTATATTTGCAGAAACAAAAGACTTTCAAGCGTATGGATAACTTCTTCTCCAACTCTAGGGACAATCTCAGCAACCAATTTAGAAAAATAACAAGAGTGTAGATTTTGCAACCACTACATAGATTGCATATAATAAACCCACGAAAAATATCCAAATCAAACCTATTAAAATTTGAAATATTTTTTAGATTGTTGAGATATTAATCTTCTTCTTTCCTTACCTTTTTTTTATGTTTTTTGGTCAATTTTTTTCTTAATTTTAATGTCCCTTCATAGTGGGTATATAAATGAAAATCTACGACCCAAAATTTGATACCGATTTCATAAAAACCCAAAATTCATTACATTTTGAATTTCAGAATTCCACAAGATAGACCTGGCATTGAGAGCAAGAGGGAATGAGTTAGAGGTAAAGAGCATTTACAAAACAAAAAATGAAGAATAATGTACAATTACACAAGAGAGAAGAAAGAGGAATAAAATGAAAGAAGAACTATGTAAGTGATTCAACGTACTAGAATCTACACAGAGTATATTAATTTTAACCATCTGATTTAGATTGTTCGACTATAAAGCGGCCCGTATTTGTTGCCATATCGATATACTTAAAATCCTATATCATACCCTAGAAATGCCCGTATGCTGTTTAGTAAAATATATATATATATATATATATATATATATATATATATATATATATATATATATATATATATATAGTAAACATAATAATAGTGAACATAAACATATATAATTTTTATTGGTAAAGATAAACATATATTATTTTATTAAGTGTTATTTTTTCTTTTTGGATTAGCACTAAATTTATAATGCATTGTACTATATATCTTATATTTTCCAAACACCGTTCACATGTATCATATTTTAGAAATTGTAAGTCTTACTTTTCAACATTGCTAACATTTCCTCGGCCCCCCTCTCCACATAAGATTCTTCATATCGTGAGTTGGTAACTCGTGTGGTAAAGACTTCTCTTTGAGAAGTACTAGGTGTGGGGTTCGAACCCACCCCTCCTCATTCCCTTAAATACTAAATCCTAACTTGTAACCATTACAACGATTATATCAAAAAAAAAAAAAAAAAAAAAAGACTACCCTCTTCATTTAGCTTTGTAAAAGATTCTTTTTTCCTTTTGGTGAAATGGTTGTTTTTGCATTTTAGCTTTAAAATATGTCCTTGTTTTGAGTTTTATCACAAAATAGCCGAATTTATCAATTTTGAAACATGTATATGAGTTTTACTATATCATATATCAAATATGCTATATACGACTATTTTTCTTTACATTCGAGTTTATTAGTTCCAAAAGTATATATCAATTTAACTCTTTCAGATTTACTCAACATAAGAACTGGTTAATAATTTAAAACTAATATACTAAGACCTGATTTAATTAATATATGATATACTCAGTGTTGAAATTGATAAACTCGGCTGTTTTGCTATTAAAATAAAACAATGAAATTTTATTAAAATGAAGTGTCAAAAAAAAAAACATGGGTTATAATACTATTTTTTTTTCCTTTTTAAGTATAGGTTTTGAATTACTTAAAAGGTTTTGGATATTTATTCCTATTTTTCAAAAAATATTATCAAAATTATGACTTTTCAAAAATAATAAAATTCGTACGACCTTTTTATAGCATTTTTCTAAATACTTTGGAAACTAGAAAATACTGTGGCATTTTAGTAAATAAGTTATCTTTTTTTTTTTTACAGAAAACTATAAATATTTACTGGAAACCAATTTGGTTTAATTTGGTTTATTATTAGTGGAATGTTCTATAAGTAAGTAAATCATAGGAAACCACAAAGGTTTCTTATAAACCAGTTTGGTTTTCTTTAGCCAAAAGTATTGTACGTAAGTAAATCACAGGAAAGCACAAAGGTTTCTTGGAAACCAGATTGGTTTCCTTTAGCCAAATGTCATGTACATAAGTAAATCATATAAACCATGAATATTTCCGAGAAACCATTGCGGTTTCCTTTTTGCAGAATGTCCTGTAGCTAAATAAATCACAGGAAACAAAGGTTTCCTGGAAACTATTGTGGCTTCCTTTTAGTAGAATGCCCTGTAGCTAAGTAAATCACAGGAAACCACGAAAGTTTCCTAGAAATCATTGTGGTTTCTTTTTCAAATCACAGGAAACAATGAAAGTTTCCTGAAAGCTATTGTGATTTTCTTTTTAAAGAATGCCCTGTAGCAAGAATTGGGTGAGGCATTGAACAAGGACGCTGAAGAATATGATGAAGTTCTCAAAATAAGTAATTATATTTTTGAAGTAAAGGCAACAGAATATATATTAGTTTTTGGATTCTAGCAACTAGTTTCTAATAACCAAATTGGTTTCTAGTAATCAATAATTGAGTTAACTAAATAGTTCTACTGTTTATGATAGAAATTAATTTGGTTTTAATTTTTATTAACTAAATAGTTATGATATTTATGGTAGAAACTAATATGGTTGTTGGTTTTTAGTAACCAATTTGATTTCTAGTTTCCAAAAATCAATTAGTTTATGATTTCTAATAATAAATTAGTAATTAATTTTAAGAGTGATCAGCTATAAGTAAACTAGTAGCAAAAAGAAACAAGAAAAAATGGAAATTCTAATACGTTATTTAGTCTTTCTTAGCAAGAATTTGTTATTTTTCTAATAAAAGATAGTACAAAAATTAAGTAAAAGTTTAGACATAGTATTCTTGGTATTATTTATCAAAAGGTAATACTAGGTGTCTTTTCCCTTACTTAAACTAAGACTTAAGTTTAAGCATAAAATAAGGATTGGATCTCAACACATGATTGGACTAAATTGGATTTTAGAATCTTAATCCAATGTATATTAGATTGGACTGGTTATAACATATTCCATTGTATCATAGTTATAAACCAAGCATCAAGACTAATTCAAAAAGACATAATTCGTACTAGTAGAATATGACATTTTAGGATATCAAAAGCATAGTTCAAAAATGACATTTGAGATATTTTAAAAGTCGGGTGATTGGATATGATTAAATATTATTATTTAGAGACCAAACACAAGATCAACATTTTTTTTCGCATTGTCTTCTTGAAGGAGGAACAACACTAACTTTGAACTCATGAGACGATATATATTTTTAAAAGGGACAATAATATTAAAATACCTTGATTTTTAACTTTTGCTACAAAAAAATACCTCTAGCTTTTGAATTTCTACAAAATAATACCATTGTTTTTAAATTTCTATAAAATAATATCCTGACTTTTGAATTTCTGCAAAATAATACCCTAACAATTAAAATTTTTGTAAATTAATACCCTAACATTTGAAATTCCTATAAATTTATAATCTTAATGCCCAGTTAGTTGATTTTAATAATAAAAAGATGGTAGTAGCCATCATCAACTTAATTGAAACTTATTAAACAATAATAAAATTTCTGAAAAATATTTGTAATTAGCATATTTAACTTTTCATTTAAAAAAGAAAAGTGAAAATTAACGAGAGGTAAAAATAGTTAATTGTAAAAAAAAAAAAAATAGACATGAGAGATAAAAAAAAATTATTTTTTTAGTAATTAACCAAAAAAAGTAGTTATAAAACAATTTCCGATAATATACTAATATCTAAATATTTTTAATAAGTTAATGAGAGGTGTTTGCATCTTTTAATTTGTTCACAGTATAAATATACAAAGAAAACAAAAGCTGAGAATATTAATTTACAGAAATCATAAATATCAGGGTATTAATTTGCAGAAATCGTAAAAGTGATAGTACTAATTTGCAGAATTTCAAAAGTGAGATTATTAATTTACAAAAGTTCAAAAACTAAGGTATTTTTTTGCAAAAAAAGTTAAAAATGAGTGTATCTTTACGTAATTAACCCTTTTTAAAAGACTAAAAAACTTTAAATCAACACAAATTTTTGACTGACTTGGGATGGATATGTCGCTTTAAAAACAAACGATAGGACGATTCATGATTGAACGATAGGAAATGTAACCACTTTCACTTAAACGACAACTTATTTAATATTGAAACGACAGTAAGTTGTTAATATCTATAGACTTAATAGAAGCATGAATGGGTATTAAGAAGTGTGCAGTTCCTCTATCCATCCTGCTTGCTTATATTTTTTATTCTTTTTATTTTATAAATAAAAATAATTTATATTGGCTACAATTGTTTAGCTGACACATGTTTGTGCTTTTATTGACATCTATTTATCATTTTATATCTATATATATATCTTGGTTTTTTGGAACGTTATAAGCCTACAATGAAAGGAAAGACAAAACAAAACGTAAAAGTTAAAACAAAGAGGAGTTATTGGGACTTTATATAAAATATATATATATTATCCGTCGACTTAGATTTACGTATTGTTTATTAATTATGGGCACCAATCCAGTAGGTTTTTTTTTTTTTTTTTTACCTATACATAGATATCATTTTGGCCAATTAAAATTTATCATGCATATTTTTTTATATTAAAAAATAAGAGAGAGAAATAACATTAATAATGCATGTCTTTTAATGCACATCATTATACTCTTGGATCACCATTAGATGATGATCCAATGGCTGAAAAAAAAAATCTATACATAAGTAAAAAAAAATACCTACTGGATTGACAACCATTAATTATATTTTTTTTTAAGTACAAAACAAAACTTATTTCTTATTCTTAATATAAATATTAAAATTTTTAAATTCTAATTTCCATAATTTAATAATGCTAATTGTAAAACAATAAATAAAATTTAAAAGAGAATAATATAATTGAGTAGTTTTTTTAAGGAAAAATTTAGCACTTAGATGTTAATTAACATTTTAAAAGAATAATTGGTAGTCAGGTGTAGAGGCTTATATGACTCATTTAATTAATTAATTGTACATATCTTACTATCCTTTTAAGTTTAAGTGATATTTTGGAGTTATATTTATTTCAAAATTCTTACATAATATATTAAATAAATACAATACTCTGTTTAGTTGTGTTTTAATATTATACTATTTAATACGACATCAAATTTTAATATAATACAAAAAGAATTATCTAAACAATGGTAATATTAGAGGTAATATTTTTCTAAATAATTTTTCAGAATGGTATTTTTCTAAATTAACTTTGAAAAGTGATATTTTTCAAAAATTTACTTTTAATGCAACACTAGTGCAATATAAAATCAAATATAGAATTGTAATAAAATAATACAATATAACTCAATACAGCATATCACAATACAATACAGTACACCAACCGTGATCTTATTAATAATACATAAATTATTCTCATAATTAATTAAATAGTAAAATTTAAATTATAATGGGTGTAGAAATATTTGTTGAATATTTTCTTATATGAAAGGGTTAACAACTACAAGCATAGAAAACTCTTATATATATATATATGGGTGATGTTTCAATGGAGATTTTTATTTTTACTCCATGGATAGGTACTCTAATTTGAGCCATTGGATTTGAATCTAATGGTTAAAATAATATTAGTAGATTTACTTAAACAATTATTACAATTAATACATATATAAATATCAAAAATTATTTAAAACAAAAAAAAAAGATAGGTAACCTAATGAGCTAGTTAATTTTTTTTTTTAATAAGAAAATGAAACTAGTGAAAAATACTTAATAATCCCAAATTACTTTCAACTATCTTAGTTGTTGGAAGAAAAAAAAACAAAAAATGTACAAATTTTAAGCTGACTCACGCATAATTTTTTTGAAACAAATTTTCTTTCAATGTAATTTCTTTATTCATAGTTTTTTTTTTAATTAAAGAAAATAACTTATTCATAATATGAAAATTATGCTACCTTAAATTTTACCTTTTGTATATTAAAAAAGAAATTTTATGAAATATTGAAGATACAATAGTACATATAGTTTTAAATTAAAGGTAATTAAAAAAAATTAAACTTTTAAATTAAATTTTCAAAAATGAAAGAAATAAAAAAATGAATTGGGAATTAATATATTGAATGAGATGACTTGTTATTGTAGGTTTATTTCCAAATTAGTCAAATTTACCCATCCATGGAGCAAAAACAAAAATACCTATTGAAAACTCACCCATATATATATAATAGGTGATATTTTAGAGATTTTTATTTTTGCTCTATGGATGGGTAAGATTATCAAGTTGAATATGACCTACAATAACAAGTAATTTCATCTATTTCCATTATTTGATCAATTAATATTTTATTCAAATATTTTTCTTTTGTATTTATTTCTTTTCTTTTTTGATTTTAACTTATAAGTTTAATTTTTTAAATTTCATTTAATCTGAACATATTATACTACTAATATGAATAAGTAATTTTTTTGAGAATATAAATAACGTTAGTTTTGTTTTTGGTATTTTTTTTTATGGGATGTAACGTTAGTATTTTTTTTTTTTTGAAAGGGAATAACGTTAGTTTTGAAATTATAAAAAAGAAAGAATGTATTTTTTTAAGAAAAAGTTTTGATAAAAAAATTAGTATTTAATAGCTTTATATTAACAGTTAGTTATTTTTTTTTTTTAGAATATATACGTAACATTAGTTTTTTTTTTTTTAGGGGATATATAATGTTAGTTTTGAAATTATAAAAAATGACTCATTTTTTAATGAAAAATTTAATATATATACAATTAGTTCTTTAGGAAAAAAAATATCTAGATATGTATACGATTAGTTGTTTATTTATTTATTTTTTAATAAAAATAAATAATATAATGAAAAAAAGAAAAAACAATGGAAAAGGGATTAGAAAAAAAATATTCCAACTCATAGGTCACATATAGGTTACCAATTTTTTAAGTCATAAATAGCTTTCCATGTCTATATATGTATTAATTAGATTTTATTTTTTTGATAAAATTACTAATATCATTATACCCATCAGATCAAAAATCCAATGTTCTAAATAAAAGTACTCATCAATGGAGCAAAAACAAAAATCTCCATTAAAATATGACCCATATATAATTTTATATATAGATATATATTTTTTTTCTTTTTTTTTTTCCTTTCTTTTTTTGAATGATTTCTCTTTTGGTATTAGATGCAATGCAAGAGATTATCTCAAAAAGAAATATTAGATGCAATGCAAAAGATAATCACGTGAGAAGCACGTGAATTATGTCGTTGGGTCTATATATAGGTGGCGTGCAATCTGGAATCCGCTCATTACAAGGTTGCGTATAATTGAGGCTTTAGGGTTGAGTTTCTCTCTCTTACTGCGGAGCTTTACCCCTCGCTTTCGGATTCAGATCAAACCCTAGCCCAGCTCCTAATTCACAACCATGTCGTCCAAGCAAGGTACTTTCTCTTCTATTGCCTTGATTCTTTTTATTATTATTATTATTATTATTATATTTTTGGCTTAATTATTCTTCACCTGAAAATAATTTGAAAAAATAAGCTCAATTGGTGATAGCAATGTTGGGTTTTGGAAAATTTTGAATTGAAGTTTTTTTTTAATAATTTTTCCATAATTTAGGTGGAAAAGCTAAGCCTCTGAAGCAACCCAAGGTTGACAAGAAAGAGTATGACGAGGTATTTTTCATTTTTATTTTTGCGTGGTGGGTTCTGTCAAGATCTTGTTAATTGTGTTGATTTGTTCTTTGATTATCTGGGTTGATGCTGATTTATTTGTTCAGAGCTTTAATTGGGTTAGCTATATGATTGTTTTGTGAGAAACGTGAAAAAAACAAAAAAAAAAAAAAAAGAGAGAAAGGAACAAGAGGAAGAGATAGTAGATATTTGGGGTTGTTTTCATGGATGTCTTTGAACAAAAAAAGTGGAAGTCGCAGTTGTTTTGTCCTTGATTATGCTTCTTTTTTTTTTTTTCAACTACTTGGTTTCCCTTTCTTAGGTTGGATGGATCTAGCTTATTCAATCTAAGATGGATAAGTTAAGCATTGGTCTATCCGTGTCTTATGACCTGACTGTCATATGTTCGATATTCGGCTCAAATATTGACGAATACCTTAGAACACTGAAAGTGTTACCCATATTTATGATAAATTTCCTTCCAAAAAGAAATTGGGCTAGGTTCCTACTCCGGGTCCTGCAAACGTAGTTTTTGAGTTTCAAAGCTGTAGCATTTATTTTTGTGATCCTGCCCGATGTTCTCTAGTTGAGTTATGTTGGATCACACTAGGTTACTTGCTTCAAAACCTCTTTTAACTTGGGTGTTCTGCTGCTCATTACCCCGAAGCCTTGATGATCGCAAGGCATAAGCCTATTTATTTGCCGTGTAACACGCGATTTTTAATATTTATGAAGTTGTTTTAACAGTTTGGATTGTATCCACTTTGATTCAGGTTGACATGGCTAACATTCAGAAGAAGAAGGAAGAGGAAAAGGTGAGGCTCTTTTCCTGGTCCTCTCTGTGATCTTTTCTTTTCCTTCCTGGAATGTTTTGTGATTAACCATTCTGATTATGATTCCTATGGCTATTAGGCACTGAAGGAGCTTAAAGCTAAGGCACAACAGAAGGGTTCTTTCGGAGGTGCCGGGCTCAAGAAAAGTGGAAAGAAATAATGGGTTCGAATGGGATAATATCATTCTTGAGCGGATGTATTTATAGAACCGTTGTTACGATGACGTCCTTTAATTTGTGTGATGGTCTATGTCGTTTATGAATTTGCTGCTCAACTTTGTTCCAGTGACAAATGTATAAGATCAAATAAATGACTTGGCACTTTCCACCAATTTGAGATCATGTGTTGTTGTGCTTATTTTTTAAGCTTTGCAAATGGTTTATTTTCAATCATTAGTACAAATAGAATTATTATCAGGAAACTTATGAGCATGTTTGGTTCAATCATTTTATTTTATTCAAATAGAAAATTCATTTTATTTTATTCAAATAGAAAACTTATTAGAATGGGTGTTTATTTCAACAATTCTAATTTTTCTAAAACGAGTGATTATTTCAATAATTCAGTTTTTCTAATCAAATAGTATATCAATTATATCAACCATTTTATTTTATTCAAATCAAAAAATTATTTTATTTTATTCAAATAGAACATTTATTAGAATGGTTGTTTATTTCAACAATTCTAGTTTTTCTATTTAAATAATTTTTCTAAAACGAATGATTATTTCAATAATTCAGTTTTTCTAATCAAATAATCTATCAATTATTTCAACCAATAGAACGAAGTTTACACATGCCATATGTGGTTTATATATTCCATTCGTTTCCTCCCTCCTCCAATTAGAGAAATTATTTGAAGGGATAGGTGCTATGCCTATCACCTCTAGGTGTTTTTCAAATCATCCATATTTATGTGGGAATTTGTTTTGAACCGCCCGTGGAAGGGTCTCTCGTTTCCCCATGGTCCAAATCCTCTACAACACGGACAAAGCTTTTTCTCGAGGAAATTAGGCTCAATAGCATATTTCAGGGGCTAAATTTTAGCTCTGGTCCCACGACAGGACTCATGTATATTCCATATTCAGAGACATTTAAGGTTCTAAAAGGAAATTAAAAGCAACAATGAGAAAAGCAATATAGAATATGAACTAAAGATTTTCTTATTAGTATTGCACATTACATCTAAAGGAATCAAAATTATGACTTTCTTCAAGTCGCTGGGGGCAAACTCAGATACCCTAGGCTAACATCGATCAGAATGACGACACTGCAATATAGTTCAAAAACACCTTTATTACATATAGCTATTGCTTTTCAGGGTTGTCTGGGTTTTCCCTTTCTGGATCTTCCTCTTCTTCCTCTTCTTTCTTTTCCTCCTCCTCCTCGTCTTCTTCGGGAGGATCTGCTGGCATTGGGATTGGCATTGGCGTTTTCAATGGTGCAAATTGAGGGAATATATCTGGTCTCCTTCCAGGCTTGGGCCTTTCCCATTCCTGCAATGTCAAGTAAATTTGAAAGAGATGAGAAGACCATAGGATGAACATCATATATTTTCACAAAATACAATGAATTAGTATCACATAATTGACCATCAAGCGATCCTAAAGATTATAGAGACACTAGGAAATTTAAGACAGCCAACGAGCTTTCTGACATTTTCATGCCTTTAAACTAGTTTTTTCATGCTAGTGGATTACGAGTATCCATCGAGTACACACTTGACACCACACACAGACAAACAGATCAAATAGCAAAACAATACATGATAGAACATTTCCGATGCAACATCGGGATTCATCTTATCGTGTTAACTAGTTCCAATAGAAGGTCTGAATATGTCCGTCCCTGTCTCGGTCGGTTTGAGAGGGAAATACAAGATGAAATGGACCAAAACGTACGTAACCAAAACAATTCACTTAGTAACTATCACAGAAAGTCCATGGAGCAAATTCCACTCTCTCCGGATTAATGTAAAACGTTAGAAAAAACAATTATAGCATCTGTTCAGGCATACCAACAACAAGGGGTATATTGTTTTCTTCAAGTTCTTGGGATATGAATGCAAATTATGCAATTGATTCTACCTACTCTTCTCATGTTTTACTAGAGATTACATGATGTTATCTTGGACTGTTTCCTTGGTCCTGGCGATACATCACCAATGTGAGTTCAAGAACTCCAATAACAGCTACCTATTTGCCCTTTCTCTTAGCATAAATAAGAAAGCGGAAACCCTCAAAATTAAGCTTTTTTAATTTATGTCTCAAATTCTAGCAATATGAAATACATAACCCACGATTTAAGAACATCAAATAAGTACTCAATATATATGTATTACCAGATGTGACAACAAATGATATTCCAAATATGAACAAACACCTAACTATCCTAACCTTCAACCAAAACTTGAATAGAGAAAGCAAAATTCAAAACAAAAAACTGTACCCCAAATGTGTGTGTATACAGTATATATATATATATATATATATTACATAATTTAGAACAAAATTTAGAACCTTATCGTAAACGAATTGAACAAAAAGGACCAAATTCATGGTCATAAAAACAATATAGCACTACGAATCAAAACACAAATTGAACAAAATATTCCCAACGAAAAAAATACAATAAAAACGATAAATGAATATATATATATATAGGCATACATATGTATATGTGTTGTCATTACATGGAGAGGGCAAAAATAAAATCTTACAATAGGGAAATCAAGGGGAGAGCGGCGGGTCATCTTTTCCTCCTCGGGAGCCATACGAACCACGTGACTAGGAAATCGACGGCCGGAAAATATTACCGGAGCTCGATGGCGGCCGAGGAACGGCGTCGGAGTAAGAGAGCAATTGGGACTTTTGGTCGCCGGAAAATTACAAGAAGAAGATGATGATGAAGACGAGGACGATGAAGAAGATCTTGGCGCGAGTGCCGGAACCGAAGGCAGAGGTAGTGCGAGACTCCGCAACGCCATTAGGGTTGGGATTCCTGCTTCTCTCTCTCTAGTCTCTTCTCCTTCCTTCCTTGTTTCTCTCTCTATCCACCCACCACAGAACCACACCGCCTCCGGATTTTGGAACTAAAATGGTTTCATCTTGGAAGCCCCTCTCTCTCAATTGGGCCCTTGGACTGGAGAATTTTAGCCCAATTATGGATTGGGCCAAACCCACTTGTAAACTTATCTTTTTAGGGCCCAATAACAACCACAAGCGCCCAAACTGGCCCAAATGTGAACCTTCCCCCTCCCCTCAAAAAAAAAATAATAATAATAAAATAAACTAAAAACATGATTCACCAAAGCCACCTTTTTTCTTTTTTTTGCCCTCTCTCTCTCTCTCTCTTTCCACATTAACAACTAGAATCCTTGTTCTTAATTATAATACTAGCTCTTAACACACCCATTTGATGAAATCTGTAATTCTTGAAATTAAAAAAAAAATCCTTGAAAAAAGTTAAAATCATTTTGGTTAGATTAAAGTTTTGAAATTATAGATGAACATATTGTGTCTTCTAAATTCCAATCATTTTGATTAAGTGACTATCTCTCTCTCCCTTGCTATTTAAAACTTTAATTCAAAGTTTTAAGGAAAATTAACTTGAGAACCCTAATCTTTTTTAAGGAAAAATAAGTAAACAATAATAAAACAAAACAATGAAAATTGAATAATAATTTGAATCCCAAAATTGTTCTATCTATTATTTTAATTAGAAAGAATATATTAAAATATCTAGATCTTAGAGTGAGTTTTTATCAAGAGAAAGAGAAAAGTTGAAGAATAAGATGAATGATTGAAGATTCTATAACTAGAGAGTAGGAAAAGAAATATTATTAGACTTTTTTTTTTTGTTAATATCCAATTTTAGAATAAGAAATATTAGATAGGTGTGTATTAAGAAGATATTTAAATTTTAAATTTTAAAGAAGTATTGAATAGAAAAAGGGTGGGGAAGAAAAAAAAGAGATGTGGCAATAGAGCCACCCTTCACCAAATTGGGACAGTTTTAAGCTTATTAATTTATCTTTACGAAAATAAAAAATAAAAATTGAAGTATAGCCATTCTGTATAATTTAATCACGTCTTTTGACTTGTGCAAAATGATATCTCTATATTTTAAATTTCTGAAAATGTATACTTTCTGCACATAAATTGATCGAGATATTTCTCACTGAACACGAAATATGAATTAAGGATATCTTATTTCTGTTAACTAACACAAAAAATTATTGAAAATAACTTAAAGACAGTTAGCACAAATCACTCAATTTGTAAATAGAATGTATAAATTTACAGAAATTTAAAATATAAAAATATAATTTTGTACAAGTCAAAAGATATGTTTAAAATTGCAAAAAGGTCGTACTTCAAATATTTTTTTGCAATTATTTCCTATGAAAAAGGAAAAGTGTTGTGCGACTAGCAATCTCCTAATAAAGAATCTCTCTGTGAGAGAGTGACCAGATCACTAAAATTCATAAACAATATCTCGGATGACTCTACCACTAGTAGTTCGATGGGTTGACTTTGGCGAGGATTAGTATGAGTTGGTTGGTGATTCCCGATATTTCAATTCATTATCCCATTGAAATATATTATTTTAAGCATAAATAGAATTAGTAATTAAAAAAACAAAAACACCATAAGGTTATACAAGGCAGAGAAAAGTTCATAAATACCCGTTTTTAAAATTATATTTTCATAAATATTTATTTTTTACTTTTATTTCATAAATATCTGTTTTTACATTTTTTTTTTAGAGAAATATAGACTACTACTGTTTTACACATGAAATGTAATCACAGTATACATTTCATGCATTAAATGAATGTATACCGTGGTCTACATTTCATAAATAAAAATTACATTAAAAATTAGCACACATTTTAAAATGTATACTGTTCATATTTTACACATAAAATGTGTACCTCATGGATAAAATTTACATTGTAAATGTGGACCACTCATATTTTGTATATGAAATGTCGATCATAAAAATAGGTATTTTTGAAAGAAAAATTAAAACGGATATTTATGAAAAAAATTTTAAAAAATAAGTACTAGACATAAATTTCTCCATAAGGCACGGAACCTATTAACAACAAGTTTAGGGATTTGATTTTGGGCTTATCATAACTCTTAAACACGAATATGATTTACTTGTGTTACTGAAAAGCAGAGGCCAAACATTTTCCACATGCACAAAACATGGACAAGTGATTCATTCATTTTTCACATGTAATGACTTGCACAGTTGGACCGATTACATATTTGCGTCACTTTGAAATTCCAAAATTTCCATTTTTAGAGGTCCCGCTGATTCGGAAAAAATGGTAAACAAGACTTGCTTTTTTTTTTTTTTAGTTGTTGAACACTACAACAAGACTTGCTTTTGCGTTGGCCTTTTCATTCCCAAAAATAATAATAATAAAACAATAAATAAATAAATAGTAGAAACCTAGTGAGTAGTGAGTAAAGAAGGGTGTTAGTGGTGGTGATGTCACTCTGCCTTAAGAGACGTGTCTTATGCGAACTCTGATAACAAACCCAACCTATCAACGACAGATAAGGACACAGCGTCCTAGCCCCCACTTGGACACACCACTCTGGACCCTTTCACATGTTTTCCAAAGCCCATGACTTGTCATGGCTTAGCCTTGCCTTTGCATCACCAAACCACTAAAAAAGAAAAGGTTAGATTGGGTGACTCAGAAATCCAAAACCAGCTCTCTCTTTCTTTTCCTACAAATATATTTTAAAAAAAGCAGGTTAACACAAGGCCATCACCCACTTTGAAACCGTGGAGATTATCCATTGGTCCATGTGGCACTCTGACTGTTCCCTTTGAAACAGGACTTTGGCCGTTTCTTTGCTTTTCCCCATAGTACATTTACCAACAAAATAGCAATGGGTGGCTTTTGTTTCGTTCCCAAGTTTAGACCTGAGAGAAACCTTTGGCGTCCGTTGATTCTGGATTTGGGTTCTCTCCTTCTTCCCTCCCCCTCCCTTGTTTTTCTAGCAAGAGTTTCTTTGAAGGGTCTAAAAAAGGAGAGTAAGAAAATTGAGAGAGAACGGTATGTGGGGGTTTTTTGCTTTCTAAGAAATAACTTAAAATATACAATATTTGGTGACACAAAACAAAGGAGCCCCAAAAGCAAATTTGGTGACAATTCTTCAGGATAACAGATAAGCAGATTAGCACTAAACAATATATATATATATATATGTATTTATTTACTCGTACTCAAATTGGAGTTTGTTCAAATACATAATACATATACATAGAGAGAGATATATAGAGAGAGGCAGAGGAGAGTTTGAGCCGTGCAAGCAAAAGGAATCATCAGAGATATGCAATTCTAAAAGCTCTACAAAACAGGACAAGGCAAAAGAATTATTGGGTTTTCATCAAAAGAGCCAAAAAGCTTAATGGGATAAAGAAGAAGATGGACTTTTGGCCAGAGTTTCTTGCTAGCAGTTGGGGTAAAGAATTTGTGGCTGGAGGGTTTGGAGGCATTGCTGGTGTAGTCTCTGGCTATCCCCTTGACACACTCCGGATCCGGCAACAGCAACACTTGAATTCTGGTTCAGCCTTTAGCATCCTTCGCAATGTTGTCTCAACTGAAGGGCCCGGTTCCCTTTATAGGGGCATGGCAGCACCTTTGGCCTCTGTCACTTTTCAGGTCATGTTAATAATTAATTTCTCTTTTGTTCAAAAAAATTGAATGATTATGTTAAGAAATATTTTTCGTGTTTCTTTATCTATCTTGATCAATTGGTGGGTACATATCTTTATTGTTTTTGGCTGTGGGATTTATTGGAATAGCAGGGTGGTAAGTATACATTCAAAGGGGTTTAGTGAAGGGTCATTCTCAGCTTATAATGAGAGTTCAGGCCGAAGAACCTTATCAAGATATAGCCTTACTAACCGAGCATATAAATTATAAATATTTGCTTTATGTTGATGGTACTATTACTCCGATTGGGGTAGGGTTGAAACTTAGATTACTTTTATTTGTACGTATGGTTTTGGAGAAATTTAGTACATGGTTCGTAAATTCATTAGAAAACATAAGAGTAATTTGTTTCTGTGACGACACCAACATTATGATTGAAGATGTCTGTAGTGATCTGAATACCTTCTCCACTCGCATCTTACAAGAATCCAAGTCTGTTAACTCGATAAAAAGAAGCCTTGGTGGCTTACTTAAGCTCTTTCAATAGTGTCACAAAAATTCATTCATGTATCGGCACATGTGATAAAATATTACACAACAAAATTGGGTGAGAGAGGTAGGAAGGTAGAAAGGGAGAACCAATGTCACCCACTGAACTAAGCATCTTTGATCTTTCACACAAACGCATAAAGTTGCAATTGTCATGACTCATGTGTCACACACGGGATTATTGATATGCTGCCACATAAAGTAAAGATGTTCCACAATTTTTCTGTGTCAAATCGTTAATGTGATAACTTTTTGCTATCCTTGTCAATAAAGTAGTTTCAACAATTCTTATAGCAGCCTTATACCAAACTAACAAATTATCTTTGCATTGCAGAATGCCATGGTTTTCCAGATATATGCAGTCCTCTCCCGAGCATTTGACTCTTCGGTATCAGCTAAAGACCCGCCTTCTTACAAAGGAGTTGTTCTAGGAGGAGTCGGTACCGGTGCTCTACAGAGTCTAATGCTCGGCCCTGTAGAACTTGTTAAGATTCGCCTTCAATTGCAGAGCACAAGCAAAGTGAAAACTCACCAACTTCAACTTCACAAAGGCCCTATAAGTGTCGTCAAAAGCATAATGAAAACAGAAGGTTTGAGAGGAATGTATAGAGGTTTGACTATAACTGTTCTCAGGGATGCACCTGCCCATGGTGTTTATTTTGGGACATACGAGTATATGAGAGAGCAGCTTCATCCGGGCTGCAGAAAAAGTGGCCAAGAAAACCTCCAGACAATGTTGATCTCCGGAGGACTAGCCGGAGTTGCTAGCTGGATTTGCTGCTATCCATTGGATGTTATGAAGACCAGATTACAGGCTCAAACTCCATCTTCTTCTCCTTTAAAGTATAATGGAATTGTTGATTGCTTTCGGAAGAGCGTGAAGCAGGAGGGATTCAACGTGCTCTGGCGAGGGTTAGGTACTGCGGTTTCCAGGGCGTTTGTGGTAAATGGTGCCATTTTTGCTGCTTATGAGATTGCTCTGAGGTGCTTATTCAACAACGGAAGTATTGAAACAGATAACACAATCTTTGAGAAGCAAGAGGACAAGTTGTCTAATGGGATTTAAGTTGCAAGAAATTATGCTGTTCATTACTTGATGACTTTTATTAAAAATTATAAAAATCAGTCGAAGGTAAATTTATTTTTAGATGCAATATTGCTTTATTTGAATTTCTTATACACCCAAAAAAAAAAAAAAAGTATATCTGGAAAAGTTTGATGATTTATCACTTATCAGTGGAAGCATCCTATACATCTGAATAGGCCTCTATCATGGATTATTTTGGTTCCCTTTCCAACCACTAGCAACAAAAATGTCACATGAATGCTCAACAATGTTGCCCCGCTAGACTGTAATTTCACGTAAAGGAATGCCGTGAATACGATCATTCAATTACCATGTTACGTTTTACATAGTAATATCACAGACAAAATATTCCTACATTATTGCCTAGGAATGGAGACCCATATGCTGAGTAATAGAGAAGACTGACCGTAGCAGTAGGTGAAATTTCAGTGACCTTATATCGTAAGCACAGGCATAGTATACTGCAGAAACATCCAACGCTAGCTTCTGATAACAACCACCGCAATAGACACACTTATCTGTTTGCTTTCAGCTAGATATAACTTATATAAGGCACTGCATGTTCTGTGACTCGGAAAATAAAGGAATCTTGTCTTCTTTCAGTAGATTCTTTTGATATCTTTTCCCATGCCGATGCAAGTCCTGAACTTTCTCATGTAGTGAAAAACAAAATAGTAGTAGCATCTTTTCTTATTATCAGTGATACCTTATGCAGATTTCAACCACTCTTAAATACATGTCAACTTCTTTATTGAAGAGTTTAAAGTATAATTAGAATTAATATAATAGAATAAACTGTCTTAAACATAGAATCATTCAACACAATTGAAGATTGGAACTTGTCAAACAAAACTAATGCACAAGATTTATGAACAAAACCAGAAGATTATTCTCACTCGTCTATATTTCAACACATTTAGAGGTACATATTATGAAAGCAGTTTTAGATTAAGAATCAAGGTAATCCAAGAAAACTTGCTCCTACACCAAAACGCAAAACAAAAAGAAGAGGTGCCCTTGACTCAGTTTTAAAGCTTCAGATACCTCCATGGCCAAACTGTTCGATCCTATCTTCACTGAGGCTGAGACCAGCCATGGCATCAGCCAAACCAGAGCTCGTTTCCACAAGCACATGAGGATCATTGTAGTGCCTAACAGCCTGAATTATGCCCCTAACACGCTTGTACGGATCAGCGGAATCGAAAATCTCCGAATCCACGAAGACTCCGTCGCAGCCCAGCTGCATCATCAGAGCCGCGTCCGCCGGCGTCACAATCCCGCCGGCGGCGAACTGGCCGACGGGAAGCCGACCCATTTGCTTGGTCTGCGCAACAAGGTCGTACGGCGCCGCTATCTTCTTCGAGAACGCAAAAACCTCGTCTTCGTCCATGTTGTTCAGGACCCTTATATCCCCCATTATCGACCTCACGCTCCGTACGAGACCAGCAATGTCACCGGAACCCGTTAAGTCCCCCTGAGTCCTGATCATGGCGGCGCCTTCCCTGACCCTCCTCAGAGCCTCCCCGAGATTCTGACACCCGCAAAGAAAAGGGGTCCGGAAATTGTGCTTGTTGATGAAATTCTCCTCGTCCGCCATAGTTAGAGCCTCACTCTCGTCGATGTAATCGACCCCGATGGCTTCGAGTATCTGGGCCTCGACGAAGTGCCCGACTCTGGATCTCGCCATTACAGGAATCGACACAGCTCGCTTAATCTCCTTCACGAGGGACGGGTCCGCCATGCGCGAAACCCCTCGGCGTACGGCATGTTCGGATACGATGACAGAGCAAGCCCCGGCGTCTTCGGCGAGCTTGGCTTGCTCGGCAGTGGTGACTTCGAGAATGGCCCCACCGCGAAGCATTTGGGCTAGTCCGACCTTGATCGAAAATGGGTTCTTCTTGGCATCGGTAATGGCGTTGCTGTTGTAGACAGTGACGACGGCGCCGTCTTCAGCCATGGCCGACCGAGTATGGTGCTGAAAATTTTGGAGAAAAAAAACACAGCCAATCTGAGAGAGATTTCTGGGTTTTGGATTTGGACTGCGAAGTGGGTGGTATATAAAATGGAAAGAAATATGAGGAGGAGGAAGAAGAAGAAGTGTACGGATATGGGGGGGTTGGGTTTTGTGGAGTGAGTTCGAGAAGTTTCGATGGTGTTTCCAGTCCAGGTTTGGTTAGTCGGTGGCTTGTTTAAACATAGAAACTTCGATTCTGACCCTATTTCTTATTACAGACCGAAATTAAAGGCATCTTACACCTCTTTATACGAATAATATACCAGATCTATGTATAAAAAGGTTACAAGCACAATAATATAACCATATTACCCCTCTTATTGGTAATCATTTACAATTCTAGTTACCTCCAAGTTATACGAACCACATAAGATATTTTGCGTATTGTTTGATGTTCATAATGACATAATTCTTTGACACTAAAACTATAAGTAGGTAGTCATAATGAATGAACTAAGTACATAATGGAAATTTACACCACAAAAAGGAGTTTTCTCATAGAAAAGGGTAGAAAGCATTTTTTTTTCAGGTGTATATTTTGCTCTGCATCTATAATATTACTTGGCAGATCCAAGTATTTAAAAGGTGCATTACTTATGAGTTATAGAGTAGACCCGTTTATAAGTGCTTACCAAAAAAAAAAAAAAAGAACAGAGTAGACCCTTTTGGAACTATAGCTACATTTTCAAGTAAGAGCAATGTAAGAATTAAATAAACATGCTTTCTAATATTAAAACGTGTCTTCTCTACTAATTACCTTATAAAGAAAGAGGAGGTTGGGGGTGGAATCATTTAGTTGAGCATAATTTTTGCAGCATATTTAGTAACTTCAAATTCAAGCACAAGATCAACAACAAAGAAATATACAGTAGTTATTTAGCATAATTTAGTGAGGAAACTATGATACGAACACGTATCTAAGATGAAATTAAAGACGATAGTAGGCTCATTCGAGAGAGCCTTGATATTCGAAATTGGATTTTTGAGGAACTCAAACCTCCCAGAGACAAATAGTACGGTTGTTATCAATACTCTACACGCCTTTTTTCATTAATCATTGAATTTAAATACAAATAATTTGGGAGCTAAATCCCCTAAAAAGTGGCAATACACGTACAAATGGTTTACTCCACTATTCTTATTTCTTAGGATATCTCCTAAATAATATAATAAATAAACTAAAAAAATAGGTATACCAAAATATCTCCCACTAATAATGAAAATAGGATAAATAATAACAAGTCTACAACTAATTCAAATAAACAAATAATAGCAATTATTAATAAAAAAAGATCCGTAATAAATTGTGTTATATATGAAGAAATCACATTTGTTATTTTATGGTGGTGTCAAAATGGGCCAACAAGTCAAAATGACAAGAGATGATCATAAGTCGAGCCGGTCTGACTCGACATAATAATATCGTACATGACACAATACGACATGATTAGATTGTGTTTGGATTGATATGATATGAATAACTAGTCATACTCGGATTAATAAGACACAATACATGACAAATGTACAATCAACAATAACTTATTCACACAAAATATATTAAATTATATAAGATTTTTATTAATGTAATTTTGATTTTATTCTTACACAACTTGTAATATTTAACTTATAAACTAATTTAATTTTCACAAATAATTTTTTTTCTATTAAATACAATCATTAAAAAATTAGTTTGGAACTAAAGGATTAACAATGTAAATTGGACAAGAAAAGTAATACACATGATTAAGCACAAAAATTAGTTGTACTATTAAGGATACACATTGAACGGGTTTTCAGTTTTTTGATTTCATGTTTTTGGGGAAAGGGGGAATCGAAACCAAATCGATTAAGATTTGGTTATTTCAGTTTTCGAGTTTCGAGTTTGAGTGGGTTTTCGGTCTAGTTCTGGGGTATTCAATTATTAAATTTTTGGAGGAAAATAAATAATTAAAAAGAAAAGACATTAATAAGTTTCGGGGATTTTTTTTTTAATCTAAATACAATTTTGGATTCTATTTTAGATTCATATTGTGACACCTAGTTCCTTATATAATTACATAGCTACATTTAATATTAGTATCATATGTGCATATTATTCTGAATACTTGTCCTATCAGTTTATTGTGGTTATTAACCTCTACTCTGAAAATAATTTACAGTGAAAGGCTCGAGACACGCTGATTAGTACAAGTAGGACATGTTTTAAGTTGATCTTTCTAACGTAATTATTTATTTTCTTTGCATTTCATTTGACTATAAAGGCATAGTCATAATGATTATTTTGTAGGATAGTAAGGGAATTTCCTTTTTCGATGGTTCAATATTTTATTTAAATTATGTTTCGTATTACTTTGATTACTATGACCATATTAGTACACGTTTTGGCATGTAATTATGTTCACTATTTTATGACTTCAGCATAACTTTTTAATAATTTATTTTCTTGTAATTTTATTAGATTATTTATCTATTTTATATCTGGTACTAATAGTAAGTAGCAAGTATACACGTGTTTTTGTTTCACTTTAGCCTTATATTAAAGGGTTATTACTAAGCAAAAAAAAAAAAAGGGTCAGCAGACTATAATAGCATATCATCTCTTTTAAAAAGGGGGTGGGGGGGAGGATTCATTTAGAAGCCCACTTCATTTCCTTTCCACTAATAGTCTCTTCACCATGTTTTCCTTCTCTTCATAGATTGTCTATTATATAAGTCTCATAGTATTATAAATAATCAAATGGTTCTAGTGGGATGAGGCACTAGCCGTTTAATGTTTTGAGGAAGTGCTTTATTACAGGTCTTTAATATTTTCTTGTCTTATTATTATTTGAGAGAATTGTTGAGACTTGTAGTTATGGTCTCGTTTTCTTAATCATGTGTATATATATATATATGAATATGCATGGTGGATTCAGGTTCTATTTATTTATATATAATTTTCAATTGTTTTGCGTTTGAGGATTCCATTTTGCATGTTCATAATTATCAAATACCACAGAATAAGTTAAGATTCACTTATTCCACCATCTGGGTATTATCATTAGCTTTGAGATGTATATGTATTGTATGAAATTAAACAAGAAATTTTTAGATCAATTCAGATTTATCTTATATGTATATATTATGAGTAAGGTACTTATTTTTATGTATTTGGAAAAATAATTATTCGGTCAAACTATTGGTTAATTAAATAATATGGCCAGTTTCACTAGATTTTGTATTACTATCATTCTATTTATAATGGTAAATATATATAGTTTTTATTTTAAGTTAGCTATTTTCATAGCCATTTTGATTTGTAAATTTTGTAAAAATTTGAAATATTACAAGTCAAGTTGTAGTCTTCCATGAAAGAGTAATTGATAGTTACTATGGTTAATATTACTTGAGTTACGGTAAATTGAATATTTCAATGGTAAACATTAGGGACACTAACTTGTACCGTGAGCAAAAAGCATTTCAGTATACTAGACTTGAAAAGCTTTGTAGTGAGGTAAGTAAAGTACTCAACTGCAATACAAGAATTATGTTAACGCATGTGTTTGTTATGTTTCTATGCTTTATATTTATTCTGGTTATGAGTATGAACATTGATATTTCGATTTCAGCATACATGCTTGACATTTCTAGTGTAGTATTATCATGTACATCATAAAGCCATACATGTTTTATAAAAAAGGTTAAGAGAAGTAATAAGTTTTCTGAAATGTCTTAGCATTTCAGAAAAGTTGAGACCCGACAACTTTTAGAACATTTTGTGTCACTGTTACGGGAAAGTGAGATATAAGTTTACAGTTTCAGAGTGGTAGCCTCAAGAGAGGGGCAAGTTTGACGAGATTAGTCAGAAGGTTTGTCATAGTATTCCTCCTCCAAGGTATATAATAGACTAAACTACAGTCTCGGACCGCCTTATCTCTTGAGCTCGATGGGGTAACGATGGAATAAGGTTAGTAACGAGCTCCACTATAGTATGAGCCCGTCGAAGGAGAACCTATGGGATATCATTACTTCTGGAAGCCCTGCTTGCACAGTGCCAAACCGGATAGTGTGCACAAGACAATGGGGGTCTAAAGGAAAATATTTATACTGAAACATCTAAGCAAGCATGATCATATATTTAATACATATCATTGAGCAATATTTTATCCATTACTTTACTTTCTGAGTTGTAGCTCACAGTAATCTTGTATTGCAGGTAATAATTAAAATGACTAGATAAGCTTGTGTGCTGGAGTAGAGGCCCAATCTTGATGTTGTACATATGGATATTTTGACCATATGTGGGGACCTAGTTTATATATTTTAGGATGTTTTGTAGTCTCTCAATAGAGTTTTTTTTTTTTTTTAGTTCGTTTTCTTGATACTTATTTACTACATTCCGTTTTGTAATATATGTATATACTAATCCACGCTATATTTGTAAATAAAATCATCTATCCACAGAGTTTTAAAAAAAATAAAAAGTTCAAATTGGCCTGTATTTTTAGAAAAATAATTACATGATTATTTTTCGAAAGTAACGCCTTGTAAATAGAAAGTTAATAAATTTCTACTAGTAGTATGTGGATAATAAGGTTGTTACTAATTGGTATCAGAACTGAGGTTTAAATCATTTTTATAGACCTTCCATACGTGCAGATAGGGGAAGGGAATCACTCAGCTCATAAATAAGTATTTTATATGTATTAATTTATATTTGTTGCATGCTTCATGTTTATTATTAGCTAACCTCTACTAGGATAAGGAGCATAGAAATGACTGCCACTCGAGGTCAAACATCTAGAGCTACTGAGGACTCTACCCCCTGAAAGACATACAAGCATTAGTAGAACTCCGTGAGATGGTCTATAGGCAGGCAGAATAGATTGAGAGGTTGTTACAATAGCAAGAGGAAATACAGATTCTACCTAACACATATCCTCCTCCTCCACCACCACCACCACCACCTCCACCACAGGCCCCAGCTGAATTATACCCTCTAGAATTACTTTATGAACGGTTCAGGAAATAACACCCGTTAGTATTTGAAGGTACTACAGATGCACTTGATGTAGAAGAATGGAAATATTCGTTAGAAACAATTTTTGATTTTATACAGCTTAACGAAAGGGAGAAAGTATATTGTGCTATTTATATGTTAAAGAAAGATACACGTATATAGCGGAATGTAATTAGGCAGACTAGAGATACTATTCAGATGACATGGACAGAATTTCAAATAGTTTTCAACGAGAAATGTTACAATACTGCAGTGTTAACTATAAAGGTGAATAAGTTCAGTAAACTACAACAGGGCAATCTTTTAGCACTTGAATATGTGAGAAAATTTGATCAGTTGGCAAGGTTCACTTCGGACATAGTCCTTAATGATATCACTAGGGTCACTCACTTTATAGAGGGACTTAAGCTAGAGCTTGCTAGAGATATTGACATGGGACTGACAGGGCCAATGTCCTATGAACAAACTGTAGAGAAAGCTTTATGAGTTGAATATCAAGAGGAGAAGATATTAAAAGCTAGATCAGTTTTCCTCGTAGAGTTTTTCAGCCTAATGCAGGCCATTTCAATGACAATAAACAAAGAGGTTAAATTTTCCAAGGTAGGTCAGAACAGAATAAGAGATTCAAGAGCGGGTAATAAGGTGATTAATAAAGGAGACAACGGTAGCCACGATGTGAAAAATGTGGTAAGAACCATCTTAGAGAATGCAGAGCTTAAACTACAATTTGTTATAAATGTGGTAAGGAAGGTCATTTCAAAAGAGAGTGCCCACTATGGAAGAATGAGCAGAAGAAAAAAGAACCTAGAAAGACCAATGCTACGATGTTTGCACTCACTCAGGCCGATACAGACGCAAATCCTTCAGTTATTTCAGGTGAAATTCTTATCACTCGCATACCTACATATATATTAATAGATTCTGGTGCCACACATTCATTTGCATCCATAACATATGTGAGGAGATTGGGTAGACTCCCCGATCAGTTACCAGAGGTATTCAGTACGGCGTTACTATCAAGGGAAATATCATGTTCAGATTGCTGGAAAGTTTAGAAACTAATTTCAAAAAACAATTTTACCAAAAATGATTTCCGCAGTTTTGTAAACAAATCAAGAACGCAACGGAATAGGTATTTTAATATTTTTCTTAAAACTTTACAAAATGAAATAAACAGGATCGTTGATCTGACATAAATCAATTCATGGATCTTAGTTTAGATAAAACCTGGAAGCGCTTCAAAATCATTGAGCCTTCCCATCTATTCTCTGAAGCCCATTGAATGATCCAGTGAGTGGGCACCTTCTTGATTCCCAACGAGAGATGAGCGGACGATCCGGAAGACACTCTTCCTTTTCTTTCTCTCCCTCGGGGGCCATGAACGAACATGGGACTTCTCCCGCGGTGGCTCTGCTCTCTCATTCTCTCTTTTTCTCTGTGTTACATATGAAGCACAGTTACTGTGCTATAGGTGGCGTGTAGTTTTATTACAGAGGCTTAGGAGAACTTTTCTCTTAAGTATTAGAGAGGTGTAAACCCTAACAGGCTTATTGGGCTCAACTGACCATTCAATTAGTATTAGGCTATGTGTGAGCTAGACAGGGGACCATATAGATCCAAATAGTTTAAACTCCAATTAGCCAACTATCCACAGTCATAATTAACTCTTAATTATGACTGGGCCTTGTCCATTAATATTAGGGCACACCACTATAGGCCCAGTATTGCACTCTTAAACTAAATGTTATATATTTTCTGTGAAGCTAATTAACACTTTAATTAACTTGATCCATTTAGCATATACTATACTTGCAGATATACCCCGATGCAATGCCGTACTAGTGAGGTGAAATTATAATATTACCCCTCTAGTACATATTTACCTTTGAGTTGCCATTTTTCATCTAATGGATAATAATTGACTATAGTGTTTGTAATTGCCCATACAAACACAGTCAAATTTACAAAGTGAATATCTGGAGCCTGTTTTTTTATTATCCAAGTCCTTGAAAAACTCAAAGTGACATTATATGCATGGTGTCCAAATCATGAAAGACGTTTTCGTCAATTCACAAATCTTATCTTCCAAGATACCGGAGTTCGAACCATATAATCAGAACTAGTCCTTTAGTAAGTGAAAAAAAATAAAACTCATAAAAGCAAGTCCGACAATCACTAGGATTAAGGTAATCTTGCAATAGTGCTAAACTAGTGAAAGATAGAATATTGAGTTACGATACTTAATCTCAAATTCTATTCTCACTTGGTCCAGTTCAATGCACTTATAACTTTCTTATAACGTACTAGTATTTCTATCTGAAGTTAGACACTTCGATGATTGGAGACTTCATCAATCCCGTTGAAATAGACAACACTACATTCTATGGTAAAATAAAGTATTCCATCTTTATTTGCAGAATGTGAACTTTTAATTTAGACATAATGAAATAAAGAATTTAGTCTCCCACATGTGAACACTTCACACGAACAATTCTTTATTACTCATTATTAGTCGCGAAAACTTTTAGACGTTTGCATAATAGAAAATATAAACATCACATGTATATAATTAGGACATAATATGGAATTTATTAACAATAAATAGATAACACTTAAATCTAATAAACATTGTTTAAAATGCCAAACAAAGAAACTACTTTCTAGGGCATATTCCCAACACAGATTAGTGGCTAAAAGGAGTTCCATTACAGATAGATGGTAGAGAGCTATTTGTGGATCTTGTGACATTAGAAATGCAGGAATATGAGGTAATACTCAGTATGGATTGGCTTTCCAAGTATAATGCTACTATTGACTGTAGAAAGAAAAGAGTGATATTCCAACCTTCTGAAGAGGATCAGTTTGTTTTCATTGGTACTCCACCAAAAACCAATATACCTGTTGACGGAGGTTTTGTCAACAATGAATTTAGTAAATTACGAGATGTGGCTTGTGTGTGAAAAGGGTTGATAAAGCATAATAATCAAGGAGACACGAATTTTATAGTGGTTCAGCCCCAAAAAAGATGAGCCTACGTCCACTGTTCCTTACTATTTTCTGGAGAATTACAAGAGTTTCTCTAAGCCTCAAGGTGAAAGCAAAGAGAGAATTACAGAGTGTATAGTGAAGTAGTAGTCAGATATCGTGTCCCCAAATTATGAGACTGAGCCCCCTTTATATAGG